>JARACY010002926.1:0-37655 GCA_029255725.1 Scrobipalpa atriplicella | reverse complement strand
TGAGGATTCTTTGAAAAAAAGTCTGAAAAATTTCTGTCTCGAGATATTTGCAGTCAAAGTTGCAGTACTTGTCACAAATTTATCCAGTCATATTATCTTTAAAACTATAAAAGCATTAATTATAAAAAAATATGTCATATGGCTCTTTAGTTGTAGTTGTAAAGAAAACTATAACTAAAAGTGTAGCATTTATAGTTTACGAAATATTTAGGAACAACCGTTTCAACAAAAACTACTTTTATACAGCTTCTGTATGAGCTTGAAATCAAATTTTGAAGACAATTAATGTTGTTATGAGTAAACATACAAGGCTACGGAACCCTACATATGGGCGTGTCCGACACGCTCTTGGCCATTTTTTTTTTTCAATTTAAAGTTCTCATTTCTCTATAAGTAATTAACCATTATATGAGGTTAAGTTAAGTCTGCCAATATTGTCAACTTGAGTTACAACTATTAGTGGAAACTATTTTGGTCCTAGTTTTACTTAAGTTAAAACTTACATTTAAGTATACACTGTACTGTTTGTTTCCCTTAATAAACAATAAACAAAAAACTTATGTTGAGTCTCGGATATTTTACCTTACGCAAGATGTTGACGACTTATTTCTTTGTCGACTCCGTCTCTGTCGCCCACGACCTAGACTGGAGTCATGTAAAAACTAAATAAAAAATAAATAACTGTATACAGTTTATCTGCAGTTCAACGACCTTCCTACGCCTTCGTGATCCTTGCACAATCAGTTCATGTCTCTTTTGGTCCTATGCAAATCATCCCTTCTTATATTATCTATAAAAGGTCTTTTTAAAATAAGTACAAATATTTTAAGGATGGATTTCTATCATCAAACTGAACAACTTTCCTCAAGGAACATAGGTCGAAATATGAAAAAAAAAATTTAGCCCTTCCATACAAATGGTGTCAGCGGCCGGGCCGGAGTCAATTTGCATGGGAGGGCCAAATTTTTTTTTTCATATTTCGACCTATGTTCCTTGGGGAAAGTTGTTCAGTTTGATGATAGAAATCCACCCTTAAAATATTTGTACTTAATTGAAAAAGACCTTATATTGTTGTCCATACCATGCGTTTTAATATTTGCAATTTTGGATGCCTTGAGTTTCCTTAGTGATAAAATATATTGTTCTAATGATGTATGTATGATCCAAGATCTTGGTTTATGAATTCTAGGTTGTCATGTTCACGTCACATAAAAAGAAAGAACAAATTTTATCGCATATATCTATACTTTCTGGTTATTCGTACTTCTCGGTCTTGTCAACCGGATTTTACCCGATCTCCCGCCTCCAGACCCTCAAGGGAGGGGAGGATCAGGTTCTCTTCTTACAATTTGGCGCCAAAAAACAGCCATATTATGATTGGTCATAAACACCCAAGTGTTCTAAGATGAGTGTGATTTTTAAAATATAATATGGCTGTTTTTTGGCGCCAAATTGTAAGAAGAGAACCTGATCCTCCCCTCCCTTGAGGGTCTGGAGGCGGGAGATCGGGTAAAATCCGGTTGACAAGACCGAGAAGTACGAATAACCAGAAAGTATAGATATATGCGATAAAATTTGTTCTTTCTTTTTATGTGACGTGAACATGACAACCTAGAATTCATAAACCAAGATCTTGGATCATACATACATCATTAGAACAATATATTTTATCACTAAGGAAACTCAAGGCATCCAAAATTGCAAATATTAAAACGCATGGTATGGACAACAATATAAGGTCTTTTTCAATTAAGTACAAATATTTTAAGGGTGGATTTCTATCATCAAACTGAACAACTTTCCCCAAGGAACATAGGTCGAAATATGAAAAAAAAATTTGGCCCTCCCATGCAAATTGACTCCGGCCCGGCCGCTGACACCATTTGTATGGAAGGGCTAAATTTTTTTTTTCATATTTCGACCTATGTTCCTTGAGGAAAGTTGTTCAGTTTGATGATAGAAATCCATCCTTAAAATATTTGTACTTATTTTAAAAAGACCTTTTATAGATAATATAAGAAGGGATGATTTGCATAGGACCAAAAGAGACATGAACTGATTGTGCAAGGATCACGAAGGCGTAGGAAGGTCGTTGAACTGCAGATAAACTGTATACAGTTATTTATTTTTTATTTAGTTTTTACATGACTCCAGTCTAGGTCGTGGGCGACAGAGACGGAGTCGACAAAGAAATAAGTCGTCAACATCTTGCGTAAGGTAAAATATCCGAGACTCAACATAAGTTTTTTGTTTATTGTTTATTAAGGGAAACAAACAGTACAGTGTATACTTAAATGTAAGTTTTAACTTAAGTAAAACTAGGACCAAAATAGTTTCCACTAATAGTTGTAACTCAAGTTGACAATATTGGCAGACTTAACTTAACCTCATATAATGGTTAATTACTTATAGAGAAATGAGAACTTTAAATTGAAAAAAAAAAATGGCCAAGAGCGTGTCGGACACGCCCATATGTAGGGTTCCGTAGCCTTGTATGTTTACTCATAACAACATTAATTGTCTTCAAAATTTGATTTCAAGCTCATACAGAAGCTGTATAAAAGTAGTTTTTGTTGAAAACGGTTGTTCCTAAATATTTCGTAAACTATAAATGCTACACTTTTAGTTATAGTTTTCTTACAACTACAACTAAAGAGCCATATGACATATTTTTTTATAATTAATGCTTTTATAGTTTTAAAGATAATATGACTGGATAAATTTGTGACAAGTACTGCAACTTTGACTGCAAATATCTCGAGACAGAAATTTTTCAGACTTTTTTTCAAAGAATCCTCAATTTTATTTTAAATCACCTGTCTAACGATACCCCACTCAATATACTACAAAAATAATTAACTTTCACTTATATGGGAGGGGGTCCAAAAATAATATTTTTGAATTGTATTTACATTTCTAGATCTGCGTCATTATAATCTATCTTCATACCAAATTTCATGTTAATAGGTGAAAAACTGAAGTTTTCACAGGTGCGCGACATACAGACGGACAGACAGACATGGCGAAATAATAAGGGTTCCTAGTTGACTACGGAACCTTAAAAAGAACAATTATACTAAGAACACTAGGTTCTTATTACATGCAATTAAATCAAACATGACAGCTCCTACTATGAGACTTTCGCGGTTGTTCACTACAGTTAGATTGTTATTTTGAAGGGGATTATTACCGCGATTATATTTATTGTTACCTCGATATTTCAGAGCTGTTTCAAGCTTCATGGTCACGAATAGACAACTCAAAATAACAATTTAATCCTAGAATCACTATAGCAGTTTATAGCGTGGTTAAAGTCAACGGCAGACTTCTTGAGATAGTGGAGGAGAGTTTTCCTATCTAAAGTTTACCTTAAAACGCTTGAATGTAGGATTGATTTTTCGGTGCACAAACTATGCTATTCTTTGTCAAGTTAAATGTCGGTAATTGTATCTAGCTTTAAGATACAATGAAACATTTTAATCTAGGCCCAAACATCCAGACCTGGATGTCATTTAACTGCTAGTGATTCTAGAATATTTTACCTTACGCAAAATGTTTTTCAAACGCAAAATTTCTTTATCGAATATTTCTTTTTATCCGGCAATGTATGAACTGAGAAACCATATAAAGTTTACTTGTGTAAACAAAATTTATATTTAACAAAAAAAAAAAACGCCTCCAAAGTTAAGTAGGTACGCCCTACGCCGAAGTTGCACTAAAAAGTAAAAAATAATTTTGTATTTTGACTATGTTATGAAGTAACAAACATAAAAAAAAACATACAACCGAATTGAGAACCGCCTCCTTTGTTTTGAAGTCGTTTAAAAAAGTAAACTAGGTACGATCTTTGACCTTTTGACCAATAAATACCTAATCAAGGCCCACGGCCCACGTGAGATTAGTGCTGAAACCTACGCTGAAACTATACGCACGTTGCACATTGTGCATCGAGGGGAGAACGTGACCGATTCCCGACGAGGGTGTAGTTTGGGGCCCGACGAAGAATCGGACGTTCTTACGATTGATTCATAGTGCTTTATACTACACCTATAAGGAAAAAAATGTAAGAACGATAAAACGTGGCCAGTATCGTTTTGTGGACTTCGAGATACAAACTTTTTATCTATTGGCATCCGCCTGTTTTAGTCCTAAATTAAAAAAAATGAAACAAAGCAGCACAGGGCAGCTATGGATTTTCATACACTTTTTCCCTCGCTAAAGCAGGGGAGAAAGAAAATTTCATATAGTTAAAATTTTTGTACTTTGGAAAATTTGTTTGGTATCATCAGTAGTACAAGTGGTTTTTTTTTAAAAGAACGCAGTACCTTTTTTTACACCCTGTATTTTAGCCGCCCGCATATTTGTTCGCTTCGAATTACGTACTTTCATAAGAACTAATGTACTTTCCGAACAGGTGTAGTATGGAAATATGTAAGTAGGTACCTAGTCTTATTCTAGATCGCTATTGAATGTGAAATAAAATTTGATGTTCCTGTAAAATAAGTTTAAAAATCATTGATGAGGTCTGTTCTGTATCTTTGTTTGTACTAATTTGACTAGATACTTAACCTTAGGACATGCCTGCTGTGGCAAGATCTCATCTCATTATATGAGATATTTTTTTTAGCTATACTAATTAAGTAAATTAGGAAACTAAGCCACTAGCCCTCATATATCATGTCAGGTCAGAGGTACTTCCATGCTGAACTGGGAGTGATAGTAAAACATAGAATGTGCCAGCTGCATCTCCTCCCGTGCATGCTGTAAAAATCAGCTAAGGGAATCGAGGGTTTCAGTGTATTACAATTAAGGCGATGAGCTGACAACCCGTCACTATAGCAATATACATTAGCCCTCGAAACTTGTCAGACGTGGAGGAACAACCTATATTTAGGTAGTTTTTGCTCTTCCTACCCCATTAGGGATAAAGGCGTGATTTTATGTATGTATGTAGGTATGAAAGGGCATCTTTTTTTATTAATGTTGATAGTCCAATATTAAATGTATAGGTAGCAATTGATATCATTAACAAGAAAAGAACCAAGAAGTTACCTCCAACGGTGACATCTATGTTCACTGCTCGAAAGTTTCGAGTAGGTAAATAAGTTACGTCGTCGAGTGGTGGTCCAAGCCGAGCGAGAAACGAGGTGAGCGCGGTTCTGTACCTAGTTAACTGAAAAACTCTACAGATGGCGGTGCCAAGCGTAGTGAAAAATAATAGCTAACAAAAGTTAGCGTCTGCAACATCAGCGTAAAACTAACTTTTAACCGCTTTGAAAACTATCAACTTTGACAAGCGCATCATGAATTCATGACAATATATTTCATTGAATATTGACAGATTCAAGGTTAATATTATTTAGGTTGAATTCAGATATTTTTTACAGATGGCGCTGCAAAGTCCTAGACTAAAAATAACATGTGGACTGAATCATTTTGGACTTACCATTTCGATTCATTATCAACAATAGTAAGAACTGTTATTTCACAGAAATACCAAAGAATATTGCACACAAAAGTGGTATTAAAATTAACCGAAATATAAAACAATAATGTAAAAGTAAAATAAATATGACAATCGGTGGCCGGTCACATGTGCGCACTATGATCAAAGTATACTCTGACGTGATTGGAGGGTTCATTGATGTCGGTGTAACAGCGCGCGCCGTCATTGGTGGGTTTGCGGCCTAGCGCGTGGAGAAGCACGTGACGGCCACACTTTGCGTCCGCCACTTCGCATATTACACTACAGATGGCGCCACAATATTTCTTGTTTACAACCGGTGCCGTTTGTAATCCAATGACATAATTTCACATAACGCAGCTGCTCACTACTCGTACGGTCGTATAATAATGAACAAAGTGCGACAACAACAATGTGAATAATCTGTCCTTAGATTTTACTCACTTCACATGGCGCATGTTTTACAATTATTATCTACCTGCATGGCCTTGAGTTGCGATATAATTCCGTCAAATATACGTAAATACCTATACATGTTGTTTAACCTCTTCTAGTTGGCACGAACGAAAATGTAAGGAAATGAATATTTAGCATTTTTCTTCTTGAGCCTGACGACCCTACATGACATTGTCTTTAAGACAAAACAAAATTTGCACACCGAAGCACAGTCCGCCGCCTCATAAGTAATCTGTGACCGAAGGTAATCGGTCGAATACATTGTTACTGTTAAATAATTTAAAGACCTCTGTATATTTGTTTGAATTACTTGCATTGCACATGTATTCTGGCAAAATGAACATTACCTACTGATTACTGACCCGCATAGCGTTGGAGGTGTTTTTGCTTGCTGTGCAGATTGTCCCAGGGTTCGATTCACGAGAATATAATTACCTACGTAGTTACTTATTAAATATTACGGTCCTAATGTTCTTTCTCATTCGTTCATCCATGGCACATTAATCAGATCATGCATGTGGTTGGCACAATTAGACCTTCGTTTTTTTAAAGAATACAAACAACAGCTCCTTTTGGGGTCAAAATGAAAGCAGGATAATACTGAAATAACTATGAAAACTAAAAATGAGAAATTTAAGTTTCAGACAAACTAGGATAGACTTATATCGTAACATTGTATCGTTACTTAACTTTAACTTTCATGCTGGACTGGGAGAGATAGAAAAACATAGAATGTGACAGCTGCATCTCCTCCCGGGCATGCTGTTAAAATCAGCTAAGGGATTTGAGGGTTTTTTTATTGTAATTTAGGCGATGGGCTGACAACCTGTCACTTTAGCAACATACAGGATCTATACTTGTCAGACGTGGCGGAACGACCTTTGCTTAGGTCGTTTACGCTCTGCCTACCCCATTAGGGATAAGGGCGTGAATATATGTATGTATCGTAACACAGAATATATTTTTCTGAGGTAGATATATTTTAACCCTATGCGATACGTTTTACTACTAGAATTATGAAACCAGACAGAATTATAGTTGTAATAAAAATAGCTTCAGCTTAGTCTTAAATTATGAATGAATTTTACACTAGTATACGTTTATAATTATCTTCTGTGTTGTTTTCAAAACGATAGAACATCAAAATAAAAAGAAACCCCTTTTGAAACACCCCGGTTGGTGTATCATAACATATTGTTATTACCAATTTATAGTTTTCGGGTGTCGTTGCATGTAAAGGTTAATGTATAACAAAATATTGTACATCACTTATGTACCTATCTATTATCTTATTCGTTCTCTATTCGTCAATTCGTCATCATGCATAATTATAATATTTTATTATTTGTGAGAAGCACTTCTTTCATGCTGGACTGGGAGCGATAGAAAAACGTACTATGTTCCAGCCTTCCCTTCCTCCCGGCCGGGCATGCTGTAAAAGTCTGAATGTAATTTAACCTGTCACTATAGCGATAAACATTACAAACTAAAATTGCCTTTAATATTCGTTAGACGTGGCTTTTACTAGACGTTTTACGTTCTGCCTACCCCGTAAAGGGAAAAGGCGTGACTTTATGTATGGATGTATGTATGAGAAGCACTGTTTTATTGTGTGGACGAGTTACGGATACCTATAATAGCTAATCGATGTGTGTTACTCAACAGATATGAATATTTATTAGCTTCTCTTTTGTATGTGTGTGTTGCATATGTATGTGGGTTAGCTAGCTAGATATATAGGGTGAAAGGGACAGTGTCCCGCAAACAGAAAGGAAACTATATGAACGAAACTGAACCAACTTTCACAAGGGTTTTTTTTTCGAACTTACTTATTTTCCCGTACTACAAATTGTCTGATCGGAGTGGTGATTTTGTATTGTAGGTATGTTACGATCTAATTTTATTTTTATCACCTGTACCTAAACCTTCTTTTTCTTGTTCAGTTTCGTTGGCTGAGCAACCGCTATCATTTACACCCGGTATGCTCTGGAAGGAACCATGTTCGTTTACAGATTGGCTGGGGAGCTCTCAGGTAGTCATTTCGTATTTTCGTCGACTCAGTGAATTGACTAGAAAGGAAATTCTTGGAAGGATAGCGTACGTTCTTAGCATTATTTGACAGTATTATGTACCGGGTATAAATAAGGAGGGGTTGTTCAGCCAATTAAACTGAACAAATTTCACTAAGATTTTTTTCAGGAAATGGAAAATATACTAATTGATTTCCCATACAAATTGTATGATCGACGTGGTCACTTTGTATGCGAAAGTATTTCTTTTTTCAATTCCTGAAAGAATTTTACAGTTGTTTTGATTCATTCACTGAGCAACCTCTATCAGTTTTCGGAAAGCAATTTGTTTGTAAAATTAAGGAATAACAGAAAAAAAATTATAATATGGTTTTTCTTTTCAGTTGCAGAAGTCCGCAGATTGAAAAATCGCTGTTGAACTTAAGTGGCACAGTCTGCGCATTGAAAATTCAACCTTAAATTAAAGCATTTACGTGTGAAATTTAGATTGGCTAAATTGCTTAAACTTTTTCAAGAATACTGCCCATGATGTATCTAAGTAAGACTGTGTCTCGTACTACTAGATTTTCAAGCTGTATCCAACTTCTCTTATTATCTGTGACTACTATACTAAATTTCACTTCTACTATTAGTATACCTCGTAGGACTAACTTCTAACTAACTACCAAACACTCCCTATACACTAACTATTTAATGTATTGAAGGTAGTAAACTTCCAACTACGATTGAGGATAAATATGAGGAAGAATATGTAAAATTATCCTAACAATTTACTTTATGACTAAACTGGCTTTCTGCACTGGTAAATACCCGCGAATAAATGAGTTTATCGTGGGAATGAGGTTCTTTTCCGTGGTAAAAATTAGCTTATGATACCCATCCCGGACCTCTATCAACCTTTTTTTTACTTCCAACTTTAAACAGCGCTTTAAAAAGGGTTTTGCTGTTATTTTTTTATATTATGTAGTATGATTAAAGTTTAAGTATATGTATATGGTTGTAGACAGGTAAAACCTCTTGTGAACGGGTTGGTAAGTTGCTGAACAACTTTTGTTTTACGACATTTGGAAAATCGCGAAAAATATCTACTTATTTAATCTATATTTCGATTTTGTCTAACGGAAAAGTTATTTAAAACTTGAGCATAGTACGGCTATTTATCATTTTATAATTTATGAGAGTACGAGGAAATAGGTTAGGTTAGGCCTAATCAAAGGTAAGTGCACGTAATTTAATCTTGAATTTTTCATTACACCGCATGCAGCGTGGCTGCCTGATGTCATGTACTTTGCCATTCTTCTTCGTCACGTACCTATCAATTATTGGACCAACTTGAATGTACTAATTGCGGTTAGAATTAAGTAGTCATTCGGGCTCGTAATTACAAGCACTATAAGGACGCATTTTTGAAGGCGCGTTGAGAGTAAAATTTCAAGGTCGCGTCATGGACAGGCGGGACGATATTGGATTGTCCCGTTTGTCCCGTCACGATGTCAAAAATGTCAAAGAAGTTTAACTTCAGACACGGGTGCTCAACTCACACGCTCTTTTTTTTAAATTTTGTTCAGTATGATAATTTCTAACTTCTACCAGATTCATACTCCTCAATTACAAATAATTAGAAAATATGCTGCAATTTCCTATTTAAATACAAATATGTTAAAATGGCTATATTTTAAAATTTATTTCTGACTTCCTTATTTCCTTCTTTACTAATACCATTTTAGCTCTTGTCGCATGCATCCTATGTGGACCTTATCTTTAAAAAAAAACATTACTCTCTTATCAAAAACAATCACTTACTCGTATCTCAAATCTGACGTTAAACACTTTTGATAAATTCTCCTAAAGTCTATATAAAAGTGGGTATGGCTACGTCTTCTTATACTAGCATGAACATGATACCGAAACTAGGTAAGTGAGTGAAAACAGATAACGAACTTACAATCATATACAACTTGTTTTATCATATTGCGTCAACTCGATGGTAAAAATGGTAGAAAAACAAAATTAAAGCGATGATTTTTTATCAGTCCGACGACACGACATCTGTACGTGCGTCAGTGTAAAGAATGACACGCCCGTCATTTTAATATGAACTAAATAAGCAGATTAAATACGGTTTGATAATAATTGTTGTTAGTGGATTAAATTAATTGATTAAGGCTCGTATTTATAAAGCGATCTCAAGATTGAGAGCAACATTGAGTGCGGATTTGACAGGTAATTTTGTACTGAAATGACATTTCTGATACGAACTCAAACTCGCTGTCACTCTTGAGAGCTGATTATAAATACGGGCCTTAATCTTCTTTGTTTTGACAATATGTATTAATTTGCAGCTTAGACTATTATTTCAGTTGCAGCTGCTTAGTTGTATCGTATTAAATTACTCTAAAACTAGGTACTTACTTTTTACTATTTTCTAGAATTTCAAACCAATGACAACTTTGAAAGACGTAACAATGTTGAAAGTGACTTGCAATACCTAGCGTCCTCATGATGACGAAACCTAATAACACTATAGAGTGTAAAACCGAGCTCAGAAAGACACAGCTCCGTCTGTCTCAGTTAACGGTAACAGAATTCCCCTCTACGGTAACTGTAGCATACCCAACTAGCAAAATTTTCGATATACAGCTATTATTAGCTGTATATCAGCTGTAGAAACAGTCGCATATCTATTGTAAACAAGCTTATATCATGCGAATTTGGCCCCACTTTAATCGCTATTAGGAGATATATTAGATATATTAAAGCTCCGCTTAGGACTACCGGGAAACAAATCATTTGTATATCTGTGTCCTTCTGAGCTAGTTGGTGTTAAATCAGTGACAAAAATTCAATTGTGTCACAATTAGGAAACAGAAGGGTCGCAGCTAACGCTGATTTACAATAATTTGATTACAAATTGTTGATTGGGATTCTATAATAACACTTTTTTTGTTTTGTGCGGACTTGTACGTGATTTGGAACTCTGACAAGATTTTATTAAATTAAAACCAATAATATTGGTAAGTATCTTTATAATTTCCTCCATCTTGAAATCCATCGGTAAAAATTGACCGTATATTTTAAGTTTTAGGTGAAATTCATATGCGCTTGAAATTTTACTGATAAATGGGTACCATATTATTACTGTATTTTTAATGCCCCCCTCGAATTAATAATATTTATTAAAATTTAAATATTTTTATTAATTAGGTATTTTCAAAGACATCTATATACAACTAATTAGAGTTAAGGGAGCTGCTAACCAGAAGATATACAACATCTCGCCGCCATTACGGTGTTTAGGGTTCCTCAGGTTCAAATTAAATAAACCTTTGATATAGTCCGGTAAATTCAATGTTCTTTCCCTTCTTCTGCGTTTATAAGACCCACCTTTCTTGTAATTACTCCATTTTTGATCCATGTTTTTGCACAAACTTGGAAAAATAAAAACTTGTGAAATAAAATATCGTCACCGTCAGCCATTAAATAATGTTCTGCTACAATTTGATGTCAAGAAATCCAATATGCAGCAGAAAGGTGACATATACGCCCATTTTTGAATAAATATGCATCTTTTTAGCGTTATATTAGAGATAAGAAAGTTAATATATTGCCAGTGATAAATGAGATATATATTATGCTGCATTACATCTATTGAGTGGTAATAAAGGTTCAGTTATCATTAATATAACGCAAGCGATAGTGGATGTACATATAGAGCATATCTGTGATAAAACAGCTACTGTGACATCTATTATATCACTAGTTAGCTGCAAAGGTTCTAATATAACACTGGCTATATATCAATGATAGCAGAGCCACATAAGTTCATATTTGCGTTATAGTAGTATCATGAAAACACTAATATACAACATAACAGCTCTAATTGAGGTTTTGAGTATACTATTTTACAACAGTGTTATATGTAATGTAAAAGGCAGCTATGTAAACGTTTATATCGTAGGTTATAATCCCAATTAGGCTGTATATTGTTATACAGCTATCTGGTGTCTCATATCACATATATATCACTAGCAGCCATAAGCGTTACTTATTTACAACTTTAATATCTCTATGTAGCGATAAGATCTTGCGATTTTGCACAATTTTGCTAGTTGGGTAGTAACCACTCATCGGTAACAGAGTGATCACTCTACAGTGACAATTATCGACTACCTAGGTAAGGTAGACCGTCAAACGTTAACTCCTGTACGGTAACGAAGTAACCACTCGACGGCAAACCAGTGCCACTCTACGGTAGCCAGTGAAACTACAAGCTCACTAGATAATCTATCTTAATAGTTCGTCCAACAAATTACTCATATGGGGGGTGTAGAGTGCGTGAGCAAGGCCCTAAGCGATTTCTTCAGAAAAATGTTCAGGGTGCTTAGGGAGTTAACATACTAAAAGCCCTGACAGGTGGACTGGTTGGTAATAACAATTTTCGAAACACACCCAAGTTTGGGCCCCTGACAGTAAACTACTCAATGAATTTCTCTAAAATATAGACCAAATGACCCGCTATATCCTCATATCTAACGCAATGAAATAAATACCTGAAATATTTTAATGCTTCCGAAGAAAAGATTCCGTGCTTTAGAGGGCACGCCTTCGATCCCGGTCGCAGTCTTTGATAGTGATCGTAATATAACCATGTCAGAAGCCTATTAGATACTATATATTAGGTAGTTTGAAAACTTCGACACCAGGAGGGTTCACCGGGTCGATCGACATGAAGACCACACGACACGAAGAACAATTCGATAACACAATAAACACTCGACCAACGAACACTGACTTAATTGCTCTGAAGTAATTTAATTAAACTTAACGGCCTTTGTCGGCGAGGATACACAAACAGCTGGACACCTGCACAATTTTACGATGAGTGTAAACTACTCTAAGAAAAGTCATGAAGATTTGATAATTCAAATTTTCGCGAAAATCCTAGGGATTTTGCGAAAACACGGATAATGCGACAACGGTGAAACCATTGTCCAATCTTACTGGAAAAAGTCAGGCAATTTGCGTAAAAACTCATCGTTCTAGTAACATTTGAAATCCTTACTTCCTTTTTCACTTAATTTCTATACAGGAGGGTGTAAGAGGACAGTTTATTATTCAAAAAATTAAAAAAGAATGACTTCCCATCCCACTAATTATCGGATCGCAATATCACAATACCCTACAAATTATCTGATCGATGTAGTCATTTTTTTTATTGTGTAGTCTTTTATTTTAAATTTCATTTAATTCTATATTTGTTTAAGATGTTCAATTTCGTTGACACAGGAAACCCTACCAGTTTGCGGGCAGCTGTCCCTTATAAATAGAATGCAGACATGGAAACAGCTCATTTTTATTATTATTATTCATTTTGATTATTCAGATATTCATTAACAAATTGCCACCTTAGAGTTCACCTTACCAACCGCAATTTGCGTTTTATGAAGTTCCAAGCGCCCACTTAATGAAGTTAATAGAATAATCGCCGAGCTTCGGACCGCACGCGGCGATCGTAAAGAATAATGGCGAGTCTGATGAGTGTAATGAAATGTTCACACAATGGCCTGAAACTGAGAAGGAACATGAGTGGTCTGGAACTCGCCTTGAAGGTAGGTAGGTACCACAGTCAATAAAAGTTTTTTGCATAAGCGACCCCAAGAAAAATACCTATTTGCTGAAACATTTTTTCATGTTGGTCGGCTGCTGCCTCCTGAGCGGGGTCTACCACTAGACTGCAACGGGCCTCCCCATCATCACCCCTCGAAAAGCTCCTCGATCATAATCCATCAAAACTGCATAGAAAATCAACCTAGGTAGTGAAGGCATAATCCATCAAAACTGCATGAAAATACTTGGGGATATTTTCGGTTTGCATGCATGTTGCAGAGGTAAATATTATTATTTTTGAAGTGAAACTTCTTTAGGCGCGTTGAGAGTAAAATTTCAAGGTCGCGTTACGGGCAAACGGGGACGATTTTGGAAAATGTCAAAGAAGTTTCACTTCTGACACGGATACTCGGCACACATTTTTTACATACAATTTAAAGTGATTTATTTTTAAAATACCTAGCTATTTCACGGAAGCTGATCTACTTTTGTAGTTTAGGGACTTATGATATGGAAAAATATAGAATGTGCCAGCTGCTTTTCCTCCCGGGTACGCTGTCGAACCCAGTAAAGGGATTCGACGGTTACTCTGGCCTGACAACCAGTCACTATAGCGATACAAAATTTCTATTTAAAATTGTCCTCAATATTTGTAAGACGTGACTTACTCAATTTATAGGCGTTTCATGCTCTACTTTCCCCGTAAGGGATAAAGGTGTGACTTTATGTATGTATGTTTACACCCTGTATTTCGCCGGGCTAGTAGAAGTTTTCATTCACGGTAGAAAAATTTGGAAATCTGAAAGTTTCTATAACATAGTAAAATTAAAATTCGCTCATTATTGTTTAGACGAATTTGTTAATGATCATAATTGTTCAGACGGATTTGTTCATAATCATAATTGTTCAGACGGATTTGGCATAGATTTGGGCTGTCTGAGCTTTTGTGCTGATATTACCACTCATTATGCCAAAATACTTCAAGAATAATTTACGTTTAACTGCTGCTTAGTCAATATCATAATGGGAGATAGGATTAAATACTTAAGTATTTCTAATTCAACTGTCAAGCCTCACACAATAGATCAAAAATAACGGTTTATTGTCTTATTTAATTTAATAAAATAACAGGACCAGGACAAATTTATAATTTGTTACGGTATAAAATCGAACCCATTTATCTTATGTCCTTAACCATCTGTACTGAATAATGCAATTGTTACAGCCGTAACAAAATCTGTTTTTCAAATTTTAATGAAAAAAATTGATTAATAAATGTCGTAGATGTTGGATGCAATCAAAAATAAATTGGATCGTATCAAATAACAGAATTCAATCAGTTCCACAACTACATAAATGATGAAGACGAGCCTAGGACTGCCGCTTTATAAATTCAATATCCGATGTCTAAGTTATCGAGTTGCCTTACCAAGAACTATTATAACTTCGCGTGATTCGACAACAATAACCAAATAACCGCCGGTATTCTTTCCACGAGGATGACACGACATATCGCACATACGGGTAGCAACACACCTGCGTTACATTCAGCGGCGGAACCTTCGGTCTTGAACGACAGTCGACACACAAATTCCGCCGACCGAACATCGATTTTACGCGGAATTGTACGCTAAATCACGGTCAATAATATGGCGCTATACAAGGTGTTTATGGTGATAGTGGGTGTCATTGGTAACATCTGTGGTGGTAACAGGACGTTGGGGGTAATGCGTACTCGCGGAAGGATCGGATCGACCGAACCGAACCTTCCGCAGCAGATGTGTTGTAGGCAATGCAAAAAGCATTGACAGCGTGTCGAATGGCGGCACCTTCCGCACCGAACGTTACTCAGGTGTGTTTCTGCCCTTAGAATGTCGAGCTGCTCTATTTCTGACATGACCTACTATCATACATAGGTCCTTAGCATTGTCTATACTTATGCCTTTTCATTTGTCTCGTGTCGTGACTCGAGTGTTCATGGTAACGCAGGGGAGGTATTCTGTAATCTTCTACGTACGTATGTCACTCGTGTCGACACTTTGAAAACCATTCGTCTTAAATAGAAGAGGAGGTTAGATTTTAGATTTTACCTATGAACTGATCAACTTTTCTCCAGGAAAAAGTTGGTTCTCAGTGTAGGTTGATCGATAATTTATTTTTTGTAAGGTTGGACCAATATTGAATTTTTTAATCATCGTTCCTTGGAGAAAGATCACCAAAATTATAAATACAGCTTCACAATAAAAATTATAATAAGGACTAGATTTTTGAAAATTGACCTTAGTTAATATACGAGTTAGATTAGATATAGCCTAGATATTTCATGATTGTTATACTGTTTCTACGGTAGGTATAGAAACAGAATAACAATCATGTTTATTACGCCGTTATTTTTGTGAAATAGGTAAATAGAATTAGCCCTGTCCCCGAAAATGTGTTACATTAATGGGCTTCCCTAGGCTAAGTGGCGCTCTCATCAGTAAAAAAATCATAATTCACTGAAAACACAATAGATTAGATCTGATTGAGGTAAAAACAGAAATGCAATTTATAGTTCAAAAGAAATACACGGGCACACTAACAGCCCCCACTAAATAGGATTCCTGTATCAGGGTGCCATGGACAATGGACATACACAGAAACAACCACAGTTCGTTTTAGTAACAGATAGAAAATCTGCATGAATCGGCCACTTTTAGCACTTTTGTTATCTGTAGGTAACTGCAGTGACAATTGAATTATTAATTTATAATTCTTAAAATAAACTTCAGTACCTACCTATTTAAACTTCATCCGGATTTTCGATTAATTGTGTTTTCAGTGAGTAATGAATTAGGTCAGTTGTTAGATAAGTTGGGGGCGCCACTTAGCCTAGGGGAGCCTCTTAAAGCGGATAATGCTAATATAACAAAATAACAGTAACAAGCGCTCGTGACCAGAATATTATTGTGCTATTTAGCACATTACCATTTGTCTGAAATTTACATGTCTATTTTGTAATAATCTACTTCAATAACAATTATGGTGTAAGTAATAGGTTGTTACAGCATTATTCAATTTTGACGACTCATTCAATAAAAAATTACCATTTTGTACCAAAATATTCGCAAGTCAATTAATAAATAAATATTCAGCAGCTTTGGAATAATATTGTACACCTATGTGAAGTACTATTATTTAGTAAAACAAAGAGGAGAAATCCGCGTTGCAAATAATATAAGTTCATACCTGTAATTTTTTCGATGCATGAGAGAACAGAAAGGGACAGCAAAAATTTTAATTGAAATTAAGTTAAGTCGTGTTCTTACCGAATTGCCCTCAATATATCATATTTATAGCCGGTTTGAGTTAACTTGTGTTTGGGGAGATATTTTGTGGTGAGTTTTATAGGATAAAGTTATCAAAGACTTAATATTATGTCCCTAAATATGGTTCCCCATGGTTTTATATGACTTGAAAATATTTGACTGTGTTGTTATGTCAAATAATAATCCCCGTAATAATGAGTCCAATACGGCATCTCGACACACGCTATCTCGAAAACACCCTTACGTCAACAAAATGTATATGTCAGCGTAAAATTGTAACAACTGTTAGTTTACAAACTTACTCGTCAGTTTATATACTATCGGTAGGTTAGGTTAGGTTAGATTATAAATTATGGTGACATATATTATTATATAGATATTATTAAGCGACCTACGAGGTGGAGGGGCTTTCTTACATGAATGAATATTGATATTAACTTGGCAAATCTTTCTTTGTTCGGAACGATGTGATCGACACGAATAACAATTATAGAATGAAATGGCCGCCCGTTTTCAGGCTACAGTCAAAATTACGAAACACAAACCAAATCAAAAATGGAATAGCATATTTTCAGCCATTTCTCACGCGCGAAAAAAATCTTCACTCTTACAGTATCTCGAAAGTATAGGGTACAGGCACAGAATATATAATAGTATGGTAAAGGTAATGGACAATGGTGGAGTAACTATCATAGAAATACCTAAGTAAATAAATCTGCTAGTATGGTATCTAAATACTTTTGTGTTATTCACTAATGTCTAACCGCAAGTACAAAAAAGGAAGTACATAGGATTATTCAGGTTTTGGTTCATCAATATCTTCAACCAAATCAAGCTTCATTTCTCTATCACCTCGTACGATTCCCACGGGATATTTTTATTATGGCGGTAAACCTGAGCGGAGAACTGTTAGCTTTAGTATAGTAGAGGTTATCATAAGTTATCCGCGTGACGCACATGTGTGTGTATGCCTTGAACCGGCCCGACCCGAACCAATAGGTATGGAAATTAAAGAAAAACAACGCAACTCCCATACAACTAGTATAGAATCTATTATGGTTAAGAAAAAAAAACATACCTACCTAGAAAGGTTTTTATTATAAATGCATAAAGTCACTCATTTGTTTACCTTCGGAGCTGGCAGATTTTTGTCACGTAATTTTTGTTTTGGTGACATGTCAAGTAGTAGGTGTACTGTACCTGTATGGTCTTGTAAATACGAATGAACCCTATGGGTCCCACAATTAATGTGCCGAAGAAGAGGAGTAACTGGAACATTCTATATTTTAATCTATTTTTTCGACGCATTAATAAATTGTGCCCTATGCTGACTCTGTATTAAATAATGAACGGCCGCCTATCTATTCTTTCATTCATTCATCGTACGTTTGAGTGAAAAGACGCATTACTGTCATATCAATATCACACATATAACATGATATAACGTACATAACTCATCATAATGACACACACTTCGGTTTGTAGGTCACGCACTCAAGCCCGCATCTCATCCGCATAATATGAACTTTAATGTTGTATTTTTTAAGTTTATTTTAGGAAATATATCTATACTACCTATTCTAGACTTACATATTTTCAATGAATGATGATGATCATCATCGTCATCTCCCCATTTTCCCGTATTTAAGGGGGTCAGCTACATAATGTAATGAATGATGATGGTTTAAATAAAACAATATGACAAAAATTTGTTTATGTTTTACAATTCAATAAACAAGTAATTCAATTTGCAAGAAATTTTCAATATTTTTTGTCTGATCAATAGAAACTTTATTTTATTACAGAAAATATTTGATAGGCAAATGTATGCCCTATCTAAGGTATCTAAAATGTATAAAATGTAGCTAGCTTAGAACGAATTGAATGAGGTATATAGGTACTTCTTCTTCTTAGCGAGTGGATTTTCGAGTCGAACAACGGTACTCATTGCTCATAGCATTAATGGACTTATCTCATCTTGTCCATTACATATTATAGGTATATCAAAATATTTAAGAAATGTAAGTACGTCTGTTTTGCATACCAGTAGTATACAATACACAACACAATAGCTGTAATTTTATTATTACTCAACTCTAAACTAGAAATTTTTACAAAACAACAAAGGAACAAAACCCGATACTTACCTTTTCTTTAATAAAAATGCATACATAAAGTTTCCCTTTACCAAGTTTCCTTTCCATTGCAAGCAAAGAATTAAAGATTCCTATAAAGAAATTACGGCGAAGAGAAGCGGTGTAAACTTGACTGAAGTGCAGCCGGAGTAAATAGGCCGGGAGCACTGAGCTTACTATACAGGGTGTTAATTTAATTGCGTGCCATAGCTTAGGGGGTGTTTCAGTAACGTAAAAGAAGCCTGTAAAGCCTGAAACATGCTGCACTGTGTAGTAATATAAGTATAATAAGTTTTAATAAACAATTACGTCAATAAAAACACTTGAATATTAAATACGGACGAAATTTGTGGAGACGTCTTACTGAATTCTGGGGACTGTCTTATGTTCGTAATGGCTGTTCCATAGTATAATAGTAGTTCAGTGTCCGAGAGTCGAGCGCTGGAATCCAGAGATTCCGAGCGATTGTCGCCTGCTCCCGGCCTAACAACACCTACTGTGCCTTCAGGCATTCCACCGGCAAATAAAGGCCTTGACTTCGACCAACTATGGCAACTATAGGCATAATAATAGTATGGATCCGATATCTCTGTACAATCGAGAACAGATTTACAACGCATGTTAACCTTCAAATCACCTTTCTGATTGTAGACTTTGTATTTGTCCTCTTCTCCACGTTACAGTGCATTACTTGTCTACGTGTTAATTTAATAATTAAACATCAAAACTTAGCGCTCTTTCACAATTTTGTGTTGGTACTACATTGTTAACAAAGTTCCCAAACTGAAGGGTTTGTTTTGAGTCGCCTCGGGCTTCTTCAGTGAGCCTTAGTGATAAGTAATTGACGCAATCTTGTGCCACCGTCGACGGTAAGCTGATACACCCGCGCCGCCAACCAACCGAGGAACAATATCCTCCTCGAGACTACTAACGAGTTTCCCCAAACGTAAGTTATACCGAAACCCTCACTGCACAGAGTAGGATAAAGCCTTTCATTCTGAATAACAAAATATTGTAAAGAATAATCTGAAATATGACGGTGCATTGACCGACTCCGCTCTGCAAATACTATTACAATAAAGCTGCCATCTCGCAAATAAAAACAAGTTGACTCAAATATTCAGACTAAACTCTAATAAATTGTGAATAATACGGAATGAGAGAGCTGTACATTCGGTAGTCTGTGAGTGGGGGGTCGGAAGCGAGCGAGGGGTGGTTTTTGGGGGGTCGCGGGCTGTAGGGTGCCGCAGCGCCGCTCGGGCGCCCGGCCCCGCCGCGCGCCGTCGAGACTTCGCGACGCCTCGCACTGCCAACAACATCGCACCTACCCACCACCTCCAGATTTCAATGCAAGTTTATTTAGTTTATTGAGTGCCTCTTATACCATTTAATGCGGCATGAATTTATGGACAATAAGTACGTTTGAGTTCCTATAAGTTGAGTAGTTTCAAACTAATCTGTTATTTTATGTGTTTGAATCGTATTTGGGAACATAACGCGATTTCATTTAATTTGGATCAGCTCATTTGCATTATTAAAACAATGGCAAAATATAGTTTCGGACTATTTTGAATATATACCTATATATAATGATACAGAATGTCACAGTATCTACTGAGAAACCCGCTCACTTGCCATTTCCCGTTTAAACTGCTCAGCTAGAACAATAGCCTTATCACTTCACCACACAATGAGCAAAGACAATCTATGAACATAAAGACACATGCCTATATTATATAGAAATGTCCTTTGCTGGGAATCTAGACGGCCTATTAAAAGCCATATCTTCGCTACAACTGACAAAACGGGGTCACTTCCCCTTCAGCCCATATCGTAGCAAGATTTTGTCTCGTCACCAAGAGAATTGGAAGAAATTAATTATTACTATTACTATTACTATTAGCCTATATTGTCCCACTGCTGGGCAAAGGCCTCCCCATCCTTCTTCCACCTCTCACGATCTTTGGCAACCTCCCACCAATTCTCGCAATATGCATCCAGGTCATCTCGCCATCTTTTATCTATAAAAAAATAAAGTGAAATAAGTATATGTGTTGAACTAATTCATCCTGTTTTCAAAGTTCAATGAACAAACAGATGTAAAGATCGCACCATCAATCATTCTCAACACCATGCAAAATATCAACACAAATAATGGGCCGATGTTCGATACATTGAATCCATGATTGAACACACTTTTGGAGTCCTACATTTATTTTTTGGTGATTAGGTTGCTCTTGTTGATTTCGTCCTTTGAATTAAAACTTATTTTATAAAGAGAAAACTTATATAAAATTATTTATTACAGAAATTACTATAGTTTTAGCATTTGAACAGCAGGTCACTCCCTTTGTAGCGTTTATTTGGTAATAAAAAAATCTTCCTATCAAACTATCATTTTTGATGTAGCTATTGATTGATTTAGAAAAAAATGGCCAAGAGCGTGTCGGACACGACCATATGTAGGGTTCCGTAGCCTTATGTTAACTTAAAACATCATGTTTGTCTTTAAAATTTGATTTCAGCCTTATACGAAAGCTATAATTATTAAAACTAATTTAAAAAAAACTATATTTAGTTTGTTGAAATGGTTTTTCTAAATATTTCGCAAACTATAAATGCTACACTTTCCGTTATAGTTTTCAAAACAACTACAACTAAAGAGCTATATTCCATATTTTTTTAATAACTTTTGCACATATAGTTTCGAAGGTATGACTGGAACAAATTTGTGACAAATACTGTAACTTTGAATGCAAATATCTCGAGACAGAAATTTTACAGAGACTTTTTTTCAAAGAATCCTCCATTTTATTTTGAAATACCTGCCTAACGATACCCCACTTAATATTCTACAAAAAAAAAAAACCCTTTCACTTGTATAGGAGGGGGTCCAAAAATAATATATTTTAATTACATTTTTACATTTTTAGATTTGCGTCATTATAATTTATCACCATACCTCATGTTATTAGGGGAAAAAATTAAGTTTTCACAGGGGGCGTGGCTTACAGACAGACAGAGAGACATGGCGAAATTATAAGAGTTCCTAGTTGACTACGGAACCCTAAAAACATCAAAATGTTCGCGTGTTCAGAAAATCAAACCAGCTAATCAGGCAAGGTCACTAGCCACTGAGCTATCAGGTCAGTCTTTATATACCTTAGGTAGCTAACGTTATCTTCTTAGCAATCAATACATTATATTTTATGGGTGCCGACTATCTACAATTCTACGCGCACTGAATATAAAGACGGACCCAAAAGAAGCGCTTATTTGGAGATCAATACTATGACGACAATAGTAGAAATATTGTATATCCTATTGATGCACAGACAAGTCAGTCATGAACCAGAAAGATATTATGCGTTCAATATTAGTTTAAAAAAGCTTTTATTAAGTATTACTGAATTTCACCTCTTTTTATGACGTTGGTTAGTGACAAACCTATCTGAAACGTAAAATAAATAGCATTACAAATAAAGAGTACCATATACGTGAATTAAAAATATTAACTTAATTTGCGTGCCATAACTCAAAGGTTGATTTCAAATCGAAAATGATCGCATAAAAAATATGATTTTAAAAGCTCTTTCACCAGTAAGCTACAATGTTCCACGTAAAAGCATCTCATTTAGAGTTTTTATCAAACCGCTAAATAAAGGATACAATACTTCACAAGATTTATTTTACTTTTACTACAAGTTACCAGTCTTAGTAGCTGTTACAATACGACAATTGCTCACAGACTTGGAACTTTTCATTAAACATAAGAAAAGTTTTGTTTGTTAGCTCAAGTTCTGCCACGTGGGATTGAAAACGATAAAAACGAGAAAACGTGCCTTTTATTGCGGCAAAACAAAAACTTTTCTGAAAAGCTCCCATACAGACAGCTCTACCCAACAAGCAAGAAAGTTTCAGGTTGCGTATATAATGAGAGTTGTAGGCTTATAGCGCTCTTATCATTGTTTTGGATCATGACATCGCTCTTGAATCAGTCTTAGGTAAGCTAGTACGGGCTCAAGATTGCTCAGCATTTTTTTATACTATTGTAAGCTCTTGCTCTTACAATAACATTTACGAAGAGTAATTGCACTTGAGAGAAACTGTTCTTATAGCACTTTTCTGTAAGCTCATTTGATTTTATAATAGATTTACTAAATGCTATTTTAAAAATTCCTGACTTATATCAGGAGAGCATAATCAAGAGCACACTGTAAGTACATACTTTTCTGATCTTATTTATCACCCGCACCTACCTAATAACCCAACTATAAAAATTATTGCCTTAATGTCCACCACTTTACAGTAAAGTAGGAGCGTGGCATTTCGATTTATCCTTGAATATCACGTTAACCTTCCGAATAACTAAATTGTTTAGAAAAGCCTAAGTTTTTCATAACTGTTTCAACAGAGTAAAGTTTTTTTCGGATCACGCACTTTAGCGACAGTTTTAACAATAAATTTTTTACTGAAATGGATTTATCTACCATTTTATTGAAATTGTTTTGTTATTCGACGAATGTTTTATTAAAATAAGCAGTAAAGTAACAGTTCAAATAGAAAAGAATATAAGCTAAGCTATAATTTCAAATACCTACGACCAATAAAGAAGGATATACCAGTAACAATAATATATGCCGTGGAAGGAAGTACCTAGCTAGATTGCTTTCGTAGGGCACTCAGCTTTCAGCCGTCTGAAAAATGGCTGACGTGCCTTACCTCTTGGCCACGCGCCTGTGTCATAGCCTTTCAAGGAGCAGACACGACTAAGCCACTTCAGCACGATGGAATGTCAAGAGGTCGTGTTTTGTATAGTTTATGTAGCTAATCAATAGTCCGGGCGGGGGCTTGATAAAGAAATAATTATTTATATACCTACCTACTCTACCTACCTACACATAGGTAGCTTTTCAAGTGTCACACGGTAGGTAGGCGGGGAGTTTCTTCACGCAATCTACACCCTTACAAAAATAATAACTTGCTTAAGGCGCCCACTAGGGTCCGAACCTCGGCTTAAGGCGGATCGAATAGTAGAGAACGAATACAATACATACGCTATAGGAATATTACTACTAGCGTTGCAAAGGTAACAAAACCGCTATTATTGAACCTATAGAACCTACAGTATAGGTAAATACCGGCGGCGATAAGGCTGATGGCACTAGGCTGCAATAGAGGGAATCCCCATCCCTTGGCCGGCCCGCCACGCGATCACTCACACTGTGCATGTCACGGTATGTCACGATGCCAATGTAGGCCTACCGGGAGAAAAACAAACCAATCTTTTCGGAGTTGCCAAGCGTACAATGCGCATCAGAAATAACCGGTTAATGTTGACGTACTATTGGAGCCAACGCTGATGCCAAATCACATGATTCACATTTTAGGCGGGTCACGAGCGACACCCACTACGTACAAATTGTGGATGAACGCATTCTCCACTAATCGTATACAGTACCGAAGGGTAGTTTTTAGCCTAGGATTGGAGTTTCTGGGCAATTTGGGGTAATAGTCCGCTATAATTATGATTCAAACACATATTTGCGATAAATGATTAATGGAGGGTAACAAAAAGTAACCTGTGACAAAAGTGACTTTTATCTTAGATAAGTTTTAGGAATCGAAAGAAAAATCATTCTTGTTTGGTCTCGTCTTGTGCAGGAACTAGGAACCCCATGGATGAGAGACACTGGGTATTTGACACGAGTGGAAAAGACTGGCCTGTGCGTTTATTTTCGTTGTAGAGCTTTGCGTCTTAAAAAAACATCTCTGACTCCGAGACGGATTATTTTTTATTTTCTGTAGTAATTTTCCTCGACAATGCTTATTATTGAAATATAAAACACAACGTATGAAAATGTCTCGGCTGTAATGTAAATAAAAGTGAGAGTCGATATAAAAATAGTTATGGTCCAACAGCTGGCATCGGGCAAGGAACAGGATGGGCGATTTTCCACTAGACGACGGCACGTCCTCAGCACGACAACGGTACGGTAAGAGCAACGTCACATATCGTAGCTCTTCTGTTTTTCCATTGGCACAGTATCGCGGCCGGCCGGTTCCAAGGCAGTACTGACACACATATATGAAACTGCGTACGTATACAAAACACATGCATTTTGACAGGGCAACCGTCACCGGTGACAATTTCTGGTGGAAAGCAATGCTGTACCGTTGCTGTTCTATATTTTTATTGATTTTCATACTTATCTCTTTAACGGTATCGTCAACGATACCGTGGACGTCCGTCTAGTGGAAAAACGCCCGATGGGTAGATACGCGGCACGCGCCTCGTTTTCACTCTGTCTCCCGAATGCTATTTTCTATTAACAAGATTAGAACAGCGTTCATAGCTTTGTGATAGGATTTATTGGTAATTAGCGTCGTATCGATTGTCAGTATTGTCACCACATCGGTCCCGGAATGACTAAACATGACGCAGTAATATCGAACACATTACACATTATCTCATAATTATGTTTGCAGATGCGGTAGTACACAGAGATTTAATTCGCTACGCTTATAGATTCGCATTGAGTGCTAACTAGGTCATCGCTCAGCTGGTTTAGAATTTAGGAAATTTTAAACACATTCATTCATAAACACACGCAGTCACGCTTGTAATTCTTAATTTCAAATGTCATAGTTATCCAAATTGTTGAGCTGCAGATGCGATGTGTCATATCCCGTATTTAGGACCGGCACAGTTTAGTGTTTGGGCCACTCCTGGTGAGCGACCGCCAGACCCTTTCTGGATTTATCCGATTTTAGCCAGCCTTTGGTCTAAATCGCTCTTAAAGTGTTCTGTAAATGTCTGGACTAGTAACTTTTACAGTAACAAGGTGCAGGAAGCGGAAATGCTATGTAGGTACTTACAATATTTATACGTTCTCGCTTTTTAAGAAGAATATGAATATTTTAGAAAGAGAGAGACAGAATTCCCTATTAGGAAATTACAATAATATTGAGAATTTGACAGCAGAGACATAGCAGAGACTATCACCGATGAATATGTGATTAAAATGATTATATTCAGTAGTATTTAACATCTAATAGCATGGTAAGATGTTGACTTGAAAACGTTACGTGTAAAGTTTTACTATTTACTGTAAAAACAAATCTAAACGTGTCTAAAAACCTTCTTAAAACTCAAGTCCAAATCCTGCCCTATCTTATTTTTTGAATTCTAATTTATTTTGAAAATAATGACAATACAAAAATACAAAAAAAAATATATTATAAAAAAATACACTAATAGAAAGATGGAAATAATCTGTAAAAAAGACGTCACGAGACAATCGTTTTGTAAATAGAATCTTTTAAAAGACTTTGAGCTGTCACTATAGTCCGTGGTGCGCGAGCGCAGCGGTCCCATGCGTGACTGTCGTTGACGCGAGCCCAATAAAATTAATCTCAAATGAAAAGCCGCCTCGAAACTGTGTCAGTTATTCACATTCTCTATTTCTAAACGCTATTTTATTCGAAATATATTATGTTGAATCAGATACATCAATTGCTACTCGATTCTATTTTTTGTTGTATCTTCAATTTCAACAGTTTGAAATCCATTGATAAATATAATGGTCTCGTATTATTTGAGCTGATAGTCTTTATCTGGACCAACGCAGAAGTCTGTTGTCTATAAAGGTATCAGTAAAAACTTAGTAAACATTAAAATTCTGCTAAGGCGCATGAACATGAACCGTCGTCACCGCGACAACTGCAGATTTGAAGTTGCTCAGTCAGGGCTGACGTTTTCTATAGAAAATCTGTTTGCCTCCGCCTTGACTCTTCCTTTACGCCGTGCGCCTAACAATCATTTTTGTTTCCTCACCAATTTTACATATAAAAAAAATTTATCGCAACACAAGTCAGAAGCTGGATGTAACCGCAAAATCCAGTTGTGGTCAAATCATATTTACCACTTATCTCGTGGATGATAATCCAGCTCAACTGGTTATACGATTTCCTCGAATCGTATCCGATCTCGGCATCATCCGTCAGTTTCAGGTTGCTGCGGAAATAATGCACGGCGTGATTTTAAAATAAATATGCGTAATAAAGAGAAAATCCCGCAATACAGTAATAATGCTATCGATTCTGGAAGTACCATTTTTTGACTAATTTATTGAAGATAGCCCACTCACTTTCCCAACTTTGACTTAAGATTAAGACAACAATGATATTGTTTTTTATTATTGTTATTATTATTCCTAAATTGACGTAAAATAAGAGAGCCAGAGGAGCCAGAGCATACTCTTTATGCTCACTTCTTAAAATTCTTTAGTTTAAGCGTCGTAGGTCGTAAGTCAGTCGTATCGTATCTTAAAATTTGATAAAAAATTGTTCCGCCGGAATCGACAGCATTGAAAGCTGTGTAAATTTTGCTGCAGGTACTCGTACTTTGCTCTCCTTCACCCACGCGCCCCCTCACTCATCTGTAAATACACTGTAGCATTGTAGTAGCGCCATAATAATAGTGTCTACAATGATAATTTAACGCGGAAATAATTCATTACCGGAGCGCGTTGCGTGCGCCAATCAGCTGGAGCGTGTAGCTCGCAGCCGCACGTGGAGTTGTCGTCATAATGTGGTGCTGTTTGGGTCAGGGTTGGAATAGCATCACCCCATATTTCCTGCGCGTAAAGCATAAATTCAGGGAATGGGCGCTAGAGGTTCAATTTGTGGGAGGCCCACCCATGTCTAGTACTGTCCAGTATCGAACTGCTGCGCCTGGTGATGATGTTGTCGTGGTGTTGGTGTGGCGCGGCCCGTGAGAGCTCACCTGGCCACTCCGCGCTACATTGTTACCCGCCGTTTGCCCATTGTCGATGAGTCGAGTAATTAGCGGTCAATGAATGGGTGCATTGGCGCGAGTCGCGCTCTCAGGTTATTTCCGTTCAATTAATCCGAATATTAGCTCGTGCTTCGTACCCCGGCGTCGCCCGCTATTCACCACGCTTTGTTTTGGTCCAGTTGCGTCATTGGACGCCCGATAACTGTGTCGCGACCTTTGTCCGCTGAATTAATTATACAGAGTAGATAATTCGCTCAGCCACTCCGTAGCTCGCTATCCGATTGCGATTCTTGACCGTTTTATCGAATGAACGATAACGCGCAAATATTCGTAAAATTAAGTCCAATTAAAAGATTCGAGGACATTAAGAGATTTTATGTTATTAAGCGAGTACATGTTTTGATGTTGCTATGAAGCATACTTAAGGCTCAAAATAGTCGGCAATGGACGACGGGCCAAGGCCGTCGGTGTGGATATGTGCAGAGTGTAGACACAAGCGCTTTACCACAACGCAATACTCTTACTGAGCCGGTCACGCGGACGTCACTGAGATATAACTGTTCAGATATGACGGCCGCGCTGAAAGAGATACGCGAACAGCTCCTCGTTATTTTTTCACGGAACTTTCTTTTTGGTGCTCGGAAACAACCAGGTGTTTGAAATCTTCGTTAAAAATGCAAGGTTTGGACACAGTTTTCAACAACTGGCTTGTAGAACTGACTATGATTTCGTCGTAAGGCGTAAACTTTTAATTAACTACCTATTTAGTAAAAAATCCCCACATCACATTTAAATAAAAAAAAAAAAAACATTCATTCCATTAACAATATTCCAATTTAATATATTTATAGAAAAAATACGCATAGTTCGTAAGCTGCTATGAAGTGAATATTTATATTCTTTTTTGTTTAATAATTCGTTAAACAAAGGCTTTACGCTTCGGCCATTTTAATAAATTACAATCTTCCGTAATTCGCGTAAATACTACGTGTAAAGGATCTGGCAATACTATTTGTTTGCTATTCGCCCACGGTTTCAATGGGAATACTAGTTTTATTGTCCAACGCTATTTTTGCTGTCTATTTATAATCTGAACTAGATTCAGTACAGACAACTAATGAATTGATAGAGTGTAAATAGTTTTTGATTGGTAGTTAAAGCAAATTTTATATTTCACTTTTAATTTTTGCGGAATGCTATCAAATTTCTTGAACGATGACGTCTTCTCTTTGAATTGCCATATGTCACATCTATGCCATAGTTATCTATACATAAATAATAAATCGTAAAAGGGACGAATCTGTATAAAGAAGATAAATGCAAAAAAAACAATTTTAGGGACCATAGAAACAGAAACGAACGCATTTAGATCATTTTTAGACTTTCAAAGTAAAATAAAAGTTTTATACTCTCCCTGGAGTAGTCACCACTACAAGGCATTGAAACTGGAGGGTGTAACAGAGATAGGAAAGTTATACTGTTGTCCAGTAGTCACCGCTAAGAAGCAAGGACTGGGGCCTTGCTATCCTCACAAAATAAGATTTTTTTATGCTGTTTCTGGAAAAGTCACCTCTATGAGGCAGAAACTGTGGGGTGGAGGGAAGGGCAATTCTTCCTTGACTTGTGGAAAACAGGTAAGTTATATACTGTGTCTGGAAAAATCACAAAAGTTATTTTTTAGAGAAGTCAGAGTTACGAGAGACAAGTGATAGTAAAAGTAGTTATTATTTTTGAAATTAGTAAGATATAACGTAACAACCTCATCCACCAAACCTACCCATTGGCTGTTAAAGACTCCTCGCAGTCCTCTTGACTGCTACTTATGTCTATCTGTAAGTACCTAACCTAACCTCTATTTTGAAGCGTATCGCAGGGACCAGCTAGTTAGATCTAAAATACATTTTATAGATGCTCAATGTAGGTTGTGCTGTTGTGCTGCATCAACTCCGAAAATGAAAAGATTTTCATTTCAATTTTAAATACCTAGGCAGCTTTTGTTTCGCCAACCTTGAACGTCAAAAGAATGTGCGTTGTTCTTAAATTAGACTTCCTACCTAGTTTTGAAACAAATCAGCTCAACCTTCAATATAAATATTTCTGGTGAAAACTTTTCACGTTGAAAAACTCTGTTTCAGTTTGGAGCTGGAAAACAGGAAAATATTGCCGCAGCCGGAAATAAAAAAAATCAAAGCGAATGAAACACGGAAAAGATATTGCAATTCCTGTTATTGAATTGGTGTAAAATTGAACATCGATACTAGAAAAAAAAAGACAGACACAGACAGATCAGGTCAAACTGTATTGTAATTTAGACGACTAACAACCTATCAACAATACACATTTCTCTCCGGATTATTCCTGAAAACTTGTTAGAGTCAACGAAAGTGCCCTCGGTCGTTGAAGCTCTTTCTACCCCTCATGAGTGATTTAAATTGAACAAGCATGACAAGAAAATTGTAGTAAAAGTAAAGTCCAGTAAAGTGAAGGTGTTGTTCGGATTAATGTTGAATGTAAATCCGATAAACGGTGAGTCAGAGGCTCAGAGTACAGCGGATTCCCTCGAGTCAGATACGCAAGTGGGGGGGGGGGGGGGGGGGGCTCCAGTGGGCGCGGGGGTAGGCGGCCAGAATCAGGGCAAAAGGCCGATTTCAACCCTCAGCGTGGGAAACTTGAAATTTTCCGCATATTGAGATATACAATGTTAGACTATGTTTTACTCCATTGTTGTGAGATAATTACGCCTTTATTAATTGAGATTTTATATGTTGAATGAAATTGTAATTAATTATACGAAAATCTCTACAAAAATACAATCTGTAAAAAACCTAACCTAACCTAATGAACGTTGTGAAATACTGTACGACTCTGTTGCAGATACATACCTACGAGTAGATAAAAATATAAAAGCTGCGGCGGTAAATCAATGGAAACAACACGTAAAACTGTGAAGGTTATTTTAGACTGCTCGTCGTACCTCTGAGCGTTATTTTTATTGTCGTAAGGCCGAACGAACTTAGCCACGTAGAACGTAGCATTTCACGAGGGATTAAAAACAAAACATGTGGCAAAATTGAATGAATACATCTTGCACTTAATTCACCTATTTCAGTTTCATGACTTTTCAGAAATTGTGGGCTTAGTAAACAGCGCCGTAAAACGAAATCTAAACAGTCTTGATTAGTTTTACTGTTGAAAGGAGACGTAAATTTGAATTATACCTAGTTTTCGTTTCGTATATTTCTGTGCAGAATAAAAGTTCTTGTAAATCTTTCAGCCATATACATTTCGCATACTTTCAGTTCTATATCTAACGTTAGTAGCTCAGTGCAACTACAGTGTAGTGCTTACTTGTTACAGTAGTTTATTAAACAAAATAGTAGGTAAGTATAATAAATGTAGGTACATGTATGTGTGTAACTTTCCTGCATTATATATACTTATTCTGAAACGACAACTCAAATTTAAAGTGAGCGGAGCTTAGTCGTTTCCCGCAAAGTGGCTCAGGCTCTTGAAAGTTTAATAAATTTGTTCTCGACTCCATCTAGAAGTTGAAGATGTTTGTAGTTAAGAAATAAATACGGCAAGTGTGTTTTGTCGGGTTGCGGGGAAGTGGGCTGCGGGGCGGGAGGGACGCGTTCGAGCCGCGAACATACGGAAGCAATCGGTCTATTCTTGCCCACGATGCGACCAAAATGTCCGCAACGACACCACAGCAGAAGTAGGTAACAAATAGTACAACATCTTCAAAGTTACGAGTAGAAGAACTTTATAAAAAATATAGTCTACAGGTTTGAAACTAAAAAAAACACACAAGGGAGAAAGTTATGCTAAAACCCAAAGCGCCTTAGTAGGACTCCCTATTTTCAGCTTATCAGGGCAACTTACAAACAACTAAAATATTGTATGCAATAAATGAAGACTAACATCATCTTTATCTCTAAGATTTAATGTCTTTAAAATACATTTTTTTTAACTTGAAATAACTATAATATAAATAAATAGTTTTTTATTTCATACAAGCCACCGAAACTGTTTTTGAACACTGTTTGTTCTCTACTGTTTGTTTTGCGAAACGGTGCGAATCGAGATTTGAGCTGAGCATGCGAGTCGATAGAAGACGGATTTAATCGTTTGTGTGGGTTTTAGCGTAGGTTTGTAGTGTGTTTTACCTACTTGTCCTTACTTAGGCTCGTATTTATAAAGCGATCTCAAGATTGAGAGCAATATTAAGTATGGATTTGACAGATCGTTTTGTACTGAAATGACATTTCTGATACGAACTCAAACTCGCTGTCACTCTTGAGAGCTGATTATAAATACGGGCCTTAAACTGTGATGAGACTGTGGATGAGATGACACCTAGGCAGACGAGCTGAAACATTCCATTATGTTTAATAGATCATTAAAACTAATAATTTCTCGTACGACTGTTATGCTGCAGAATTACTTCTAGATTTAAATTTTCATTAAACGTTTCAGGGGAAATTTATAACGATTTTTATTTTATTTTAGATACGCTATAAAATAAACATGGTCGAAATATAGAAGGTAGGTACCTAATTATAAATTATCGAAATGTGTCATCTATTTCTCGTCACAATCAAAACAATTTGTTCCGGCCCAACTATAATTACATTAATCTAATCGAAATTTAATGTACTACGCGGTAATGATTTATTTTGCATATAGTTGATTAGCTTGTAAATCACGAAGACCAAATAAATAGCCCGATGCAGTAATTATATCGGTGATCCGTCTTCTTGAAATCTATCAGTTAAGACTTTTGGCGTGTGTCCAAACGGAGCATAAATGAAAAATATGTGTGGAATGGGATGGTTCGAATGTGGCCGGTGGCGGAGCTGGCCGGCCTATTTTCCGTGTTGTATTCGCATCTGCAGCGGTCTGGTCGGGTCGGTCGGTCGGGTCGGGCCGGTCGGATAGTCGGGTCGACGGTCGAGCAGCCGACTCACTGCCAGCGTCTACCCGATCTGACTGGACCGGCCTCTCAGCGCTTGTATCCCACTTACATACGAAACGTAAAGAAAACGTATAAGTATTTTTTTTTTCAGACACTCTTCAAAGCAATAAAAAAATTAAATCCCCATAAAATTTTAACGATATTTTATTAAAACGTGCGTAACGGTGGCCTCAAATTAATTACTCACGGCTAATTGATGGATGGCCAGTGTCCAAACGGATGGCTAAATACATTGCACTTAAGGAACATCGCCGCACTGCGGCAATTTCAGGAATGATAATAGGTTGGTGATTCCATAATCATTATCTCCGGCCCGTGTGAATAATTTCGGTTAATTTTCATTTTCATATTGCATAGCATAGGTTGACTAGCTTTCCACTATAGTTTCCATCGCGACTAAATATTGGAGCCATTTCCGTCTATTCCGTCCTCTCAGTCTCAGTATAGAAAATGAAAGATATGGTTATCTTATATCAATTAAATACCGTTATTTGCAACGTCAAATTTCTACCAGTGTCCCCTAGGTAAGGAAGTACTTTTCATAGCTGTATAGTTTTAAGTTTTAATTAATCTGTAAATACTCTACATATTAACTGTATACCAAATTCCATACCAATCTGTCTCTTAGGAAACAACGCGTAATAAGCGAAAAAGATATTTTGCTATGGTAAAAATAGTCTATGTTCGTCTTCCAGGGTGTACCTTACCTATTATCTGTTAAGACACAGAATAAGATTTATCAAAGCGAAACCGACAGAGTTACTTTCGCATTCATATACCTACCTACGAAAGTATAGATTTTATTGATTAGTTTGGGCGTTGTGATGATTGAATCATTGTTGTCCTACGTGTACTCATGTACTGTTACCTACCTACATGATTGTTCGTATGAATGGCTAGCGCATCATTGAGACGGGACTATTAATACCCGCGATGTAGGGGGAGCTATCTGCTACCATGTCGGTCCCGTGACTGCGCGAGCGCATGTGACAGACCACGAAATATGAACGAGTGTTTCTACTCAACAATAGGTAGGTACTTGTTTGTCCATGGTTGTGTATGCATAGTAATATCTAGGGTACGTTAGTAGTTACCTAGTGGGAATAAAAATAATAGACAATCTAACTTTAGGGTGCGTAACCTACCTATGAAATGAAACTGTACAACTTTCCCCAAGGAACATAGGTTGAAATAGGAAACCCTCCCTTGCAAAATAAGCCGCTGACATCATTTGTATGGGAGGGCCAAATTATTTTTCATATTTCGACCTATGTAACTTGGCGAAAGTTGTTCAGTTTCATGGGTAGGATAGGTTCTCATCCTAAAGTTTAATCAGCAAACTTTTTTCCTTCCTGTATATGTAACGATAACACACAATAATATACCTTCAGGTAAATACCTCACGATCTCTTCATATGAAAGCAAGCGTGGAATACTTTCATACCTACTGCAAAAGAAAATATCTCTATTTTGTCGTGCAACTGTGCTATTCACGAATGATTTCCTGTATAACGGCGATATAAGGCTCCATTGCATATGGGACTTTAGTGTCTCATCCAGTATAAGTAATCAAATTAATCTAGTTTCACCTTTCAGCTCTATCCAGGTATTAATACAGTTTCCGCAGCGTAAAGTTTCAGAGCGTGAAATCCTTTTTGGCAGTAAAGACTAATTTGTAGGTGGTTGCGTGGCCTTGGGCCGGAACATTAGACCGTGACTCGACAGAGCAGCCTGCCCGCCGCCGCCCTAGTGTCCGTGCGGTGAGAGCGCTCCTACGCCGCCCGCCCTATCGTGCGGAAATAAAACCATTTCGATAGTAATCATAAGCACCCAATGTAAGAAGACCTGCCTTCGTCTAATGTCTGGCCAATGCTCTGTTATTTAATAATATAAGCTTTTCAAACATTCACTTTCACACAATATTTGTTTTCCTTAGAAAAAAGTAGTATAAAGCTGCTTTTGAATAATGCGTAGCTTTCGACTTTGGCAATAAGACGGTCTTTGTACCTTCTTGGTAAAATTTCACTTACTTATACTTTCCAGTTGATGAAGTAGCTTTCTACTTAGTTTATTGTTTAAAAATATTTCTTTTTTCTCTGAATTTATGTACTAGATAACAGAGATATTGAAACGCTATACAATTTTTAATAAATAGGTCTCGAAGCTGTCTGGAGAAGGAAATAAATTATATTAGTGAGCAAGTTCACTGAGTCGTAATAAAGTGGTTTTGAAATCTCTCCAAGTGGCTCCACGATATTGAATGCTGAGTCACAATAACTCGACTGAAGGGGTATTTGTTGCAGCTGTATGAATCCTAGTTCCCGGAGCGATATGAATCCTATTACCTGGGAATCTGAATAGAGGCGACACATAAATTAAATTCCAGGAGAGTTCCGACCCTCTTTGGAATGAAAACACGCAGCAATGTGCAATCATAGTTGGTCTCACCTCCGCGCGTTACATTCATGAATTTGAATTCAAATTCTGGAACGGAAAGCTCGAATACAAGCGGCTAGCAACGTTTGTCTTCGATTGACGCGAAAATCCTTCAGTGGTACTTATCGAATTCCACACGATATTTCACGGACTAAAAAATAAAACCGAATCATAAAACAACATAAACCCGGCGAACTGGTTATTATTTAAATCAAACTTATGGGCGGGGACTATCGTAACGGAATTAGCATATCATAATAAAAGTTTCCACCTGAAGAAGTTAGAGCCTCGGATCGCACGTAAATCCGCATGAGCACACGTGAGATTTTATTCGATTAAAGTAGGGATGGAAACCTATAAAACTAAACCACTTCCTCCAATAACATATTATAATCCCTATTTATTACTCCAAATATTGAAAAAAGAATTTTGTCTTTCATAATAAAATTATAATGGAGTCAGGTTCATCTATAGTCATTATTATGAAAAATAAAAATATACATGCATAGTTCCTAACAATGGCGATTCCGATAATGGTGCAATATCATTAGAGCATACAAAGTCAAAAGCAAAGTTATATGAAATAAGTTCATTGTCGGGACCATAATTTTGCAAAAAAAAATATAAAAATAAAGAAAAACGCGCTACTACTCCGTTCCAACGTGTGCTTTTTCGCTTTTTAGTTAGAAAGGAACAAGTGTGGAACTGGCTTCGTTCGACCCCTTACCAATTGATTTTCTTGAAGGGCTGCTTGGTTTTACGCCGATAGCGGGCCGCGCGCGGTATAACGCTGCGACCCACTTGCACGAACCACTTCAATAAACCCGCCCGCCCTGCTTTCGCTCCGTTCATTCACCTTGCCAATATTTCTTCCAAATTTTTTTTTATTACTAGAAACTTTTTCAGGCTCGTCGTAAAATTTGCAAACGTCGAAACGGTTATTATCGGTCGAGTTACCACTTTGGGGGACCAATTTATACTGGCTATACAGTATAACCAGGTAGTTATAAATAACCAGTTTATATTGGTCCGTGAAATGGATAAATCGACCTGCTGCCCACTGTACAAAAACTGCAAGAGATACCTATTCGAAGATTTAATCTTGCGATGTGAACGAGTATCCATCTAGCCGACGCATTGTCATGTTGATCAATTCCATTAGGCTCTCACAGCCTGTACAGTACAGCCGGTGATCAGTCTCAACAGTCCTGCCCGATCCATTAGGTACGGGGCTTCTATTTCAGCTGGACAGTTCCACGGATCTATAAAATCCATTGTTTCAGAAGCTACACTTCACTACCTACATTGATTCCACCGTGTTTGGACAGAGAAAGCAAATTCGTTTCTTTTTATTTGTTTTATACTTGATGGAGATGAAACTTCTGTTACGATGATTGAAAATGTAGAGGTTATTTTATTTTTGAGGCCGGTGGAACCGACCATAAGCCTCTCCGTGTTCCCAGAAACCCTTTCGCACAGCCCTGTCCTTTCACCAATGGATGGATGTGCTTAGTATAATAGCTTTGTACGGCCATACGTGTACTCTGGATGGTTACGTTATGTATGTTAATATTGTATATTATTTTAAAGAATTAATAACACGATGTGACTCTGAAATTTAGATAAAATAGGAAAATTTGTACTACGTACGTACATGTATTTTTTTCACTGTGGGGCGAAGAAAGAAAATGAGAGCTTTGATCATTAAATCGAGATTTTGGAGCACTGTACAGAATAAGTGATTTGTATTAGAGAACAATATTTTTGGTGTGACACATATATTATTTTGGTGACAGATCTATTATTTTGGTGACAAATATATTATTCGGGTGATCGCAAATTGGTGATCAATTGACATTTATTTGGTGATCGCTGTTTGGTGAATGTATTGAATACTTTGGTGACCAATAAATTACCTGGGAACCAATCTATTATTCTGGTGATCACAGTTTGGTGACAGATCTACTATTTTGGGAACCAATGTTATTTATTTGGTGACCAAAAGTACAATTATTTGGTGATCATTAAAATCATACCCTTTGTATTATAATATGTAAAAAAAAATATCTATCTGTGTTAAACTTTCTCGGTTTGAACTGTACACATTATAATATGTTAAAGAAAAAATTTCATTCGCAAATGAGTATAATATATTATTATATACAATACCGTAAAGTGGCTGCACTCCATCATTGACAACCTTAAAATATATGTGAGTCAGAAATAGAAGAATGACAAACAGCTTCCACATAGCAACGATGCCAAGCGACGACTAGACGCTCGCCGACAGAAAAACACATCTCAACTCCGCTTTCTTAATATTGTTAAGCTTTTCCACGAGAATCCACGGACAATATTTCACAAACTTTACGATAGAAATATTGTACCTACCTACATACGACTATTTTATACCTACTGGAAGTTTTATTCATATATCAATC
>JARACY010002925.1:0-37660 GCA_029255725.1 Scrobipalpa atriplicella | reverse complement strand
TAGGGAACATATTGATCTTTGACAGTTTTCTGATAGCTGTACCCGTTTTCATAAAAAATAAAAAAAACCACGATTTGGCACATAAAAAGGGGGGGAAGGGGGGGAAAAACTAATTTCTCAACATGCTTCCATATCTGCATTGAAGCACATACATGACAGCTACATTCATGCCAAGTTTCATGCTTTCTTCACGATGGGACCATAAAACTGACTTTTGTTCGGACATGGAGCCGTACTAGATAGGGAAAAAGATTAATAAATTTCGTGTTGTATAACGAAAATTCATCTCCATAAGTATAAGAACGTTGTCTTTATTTATACAAAAAATACTATGGCATCTAAAAATCGTTACAATAAGAAAATAATTAAATATATAGAAGCGAAATAATACTCGTAAACTAGACCCAACCCTGATAACCCAATAAGTGTCTACAAATCTAGCTGCAAGCTTCGCGACATTACATTACAAAAGAAAGTCTGAATCGAGATTTTATAGCTATCACAAGTCGATGTTGTCCCCAGCCACTGAATATTCAAAGAGATGCTTTCGCTTGCTGCTAGAAAAATCTGATCGCGCGATTTGTTTCTAAAAGGTTTCTAAATTCGCAACCGATTTTCAATTTATTCCGATCACAGTATAGGTACATCGCAGTGAAATGTCGTACTCCATTAGCATTATATTTTTCTGTACTTAGAAATAAGAAAATTACAAAACCGAATACGCATAATATTATTACGTCTCGTATCAAACTTAACTTTCAATTTCAGTTTGTTATGTCTCAGTTAAGGCACACTGGATTGGATATTAATAGTATTAATTTGTTGATTGATTTATCGAAGAATATACATATCTGCAAATATGAAAACTGAGAATTCAAGGGTCTTTTTGTTAACAAACCATATTTTCCAAAAAAAAAAACTCACGTCGTAGTATGAAAGATACTTAAGTAGGTATTAGTCGCACAAAACTGCCGTATTTATTTACAATTTGTCTCATGTATTAGACAAAGTAGCTATCAAATAGACAATGTTCACTCATGCAAATAATACAGAGTTTATTATCCTACCTATTTCCTAAAGTCTCTGTGTACCAATCAATATTGGGTTTTCTGAGTGACAATATAACCTCAGTGGTCTAAATATTATTGTGATATTATTACAGAAACAGTTCTATTTTCTTCTAAATGTTAGCTTAATAATGCTGTGATTCATGTGTCCAATTTTGTGATCCCATAGTAATTGCGGCCCAAAAGGAATGCGAGTTACAATCCAACAATATGGCTAAAACTAGATATTACGTAATGCTATTCGAGTTGGGAATTTCTATTGAGGTCGTTGTGGTATTAGGAAAATCTCTTAGTGAACGAATCGAGAGAATTAGGTACTTACTGATGAAAATCATAAAAAAAACTTATAGGTATTATGATTTTTTGCGTAGAATCCGATGATAAGACCATGATCATTCATATAGGAATCAATTTGATCCTATTTTAAATTATAAATGCGAAAGTTTGGATATTTGGATGTTTGTTACTGAATCACGCTTCAACCACTGGATGAATCGGAATGAAACTTGACACACATGTAGATTAGATCCTGGAATAGGACGTAGGCTACTTTTCACCGTGCAAAAACCTGAATTTCCACAGGTAAACTCATTTGTCGCGGGTGAAACCGCGGGCGGATACTTAGTTATCTTGCAATAATGAAATGTAATGAATTATGATATTTATCGGTAACATAGTTACACTGGTCAGAATCATTCAACGGCCGAATGAATTTCGCGGGTAAACTCAACCCGCCTCGAGGGTTTTGAATTCAATTACACTCTTGTCGAAAGCCCGATATGATCCCAAAGGCTTTATCCAATATGAATTATAGCAAACATGTTCATTTTATAGAAATCGTTTTGATTGAAAGAAAGTGTAGGTATTACAACTTACTATCACATCTTGGGATGACTCAACTCAACACAGAGGAAAACCAACTTTTGCAATGAATGACAGTAGAATGACTATTTTAATATTAAACGATAAACAAGTGTCATTCATAGTGAATATTACCATCGTATATGGTCGAAACTTCAAGGTATTAGCCTTCTCTCAACAAAACAAATAAGCCGCTACAAATGTTCACTATGAGTAGAATGACTAATTTCATTAACTGTAATAGGTAATAATAAAAAAAGATTAATGGATTGCATAAATTCTTAGGATAGCAGCAGTATTTATAGAATATTTATAACGCCCAAGGAGTTTCAATTCACTCGTTTCTTTCAAGAAAATCCCCCACAATGCGTGGGTTGTGTTGTGCAAAAGGACAGAACTACAGAACTCCCATTTAATCCCATTCTTTATTTCAATAAATGCAAAAGCCTTTCAGATGCCAACATTTTAAACAATAGCTCGTAAGGAAACGAGAATAGGCTTTTGTAGCCAATGCGTAGGCTTGTACTACCATTGGTACAAAAATCTACGCATTATTTATAGGACACTTCTCAAGATTGTTCATAACACTGACGCAACACGACCCCGCAAAATTGAGGGTTAAAAGTGGGCGGCCTGCAAAGCAGTGCTTGAATGCTATTAAAATCCTATTTTATTATTGAACTTTCTAATAATGGATTACTTTCTTATGAAGAAGAAGATAAAATAAGGCTGTTACTAAAAAACCCTAGATGTTTACTCATAAGGTAGAGCTGAACAAATAACACAGGAAAAGCTCGCTGTTTTTCTGACTGTAGAAATAGGGATTTAGTCCAGCCGCCGCGCGAAAATAGCCCAAAAGATACGACAACGCCTTCAAACCCAGTGACAAATACCCCTAGGCAGCCAGTCCAGTGTGTAAATAATAGGTAGGTTTACCAATATATCTAATTCTGATCTGAAATTTCATAACTGTTTGTTACGTCTCAATCTCAAGATCTATCCCAGACCTGCTGACGTCACTCGCCCCCGCATGAAAACCTTAGGGGTTGAAGCGTGGGCTGTAGCCTGAAGTTACTTCTAAAATAATCATTGTAGTATTCTTAGATTGGTCCTATTATTACAGTAATAACTTGACTTTGGTGCAGCGAATGTCAAACTGTGTACAAACAAAGGTCAGTCATTAGAACGCTGCTATAATATTCAGAAAGTTTTAGAACCGGAGTCTTTTGAATACGTCAGAGATAGTCTTTTGAATACGTCAGAGATTTATCCGTTAGGTGACGTCACAAGCCGCAGAACTAGCATTTTGAAAAGGTCACAAAGTGTATCTCTTTTAAATATCAGCTGGTGCATGTTTTATCATAGCTCACAGAAAGTAGGTATATAGCATGGAAGTCGCAACGTCGTCCGCAAAATACCAAACTATACTATATGAATAGAAAAACAACTTCCATTTTCTTTTTCATGTAGCAGGTAATTTACGACGATCCTACATGGCGAAAATAAAAACGTGTTTGTAATAACATGCCAGTGTAAACAACACCATCAGCCAGCAGCTTTTATTTCCCCATCTGCGTGGAAACCCATCTGCAACGTCATTATCCTTGATAATGTTTGAAGAGACGCCATTAATCCTGCATAAGGTACTCGGGACTCGGGAGATAGCGAAAAAACCAGTTAACTTCAGATAGAACACATATCCTTGTATCATGTTTTGACTTTATATAACCGATAAGAAAGATTTCTTCGGAGTTTTAAGAGCGCGTAAGTTCTGATACGGCCAACGTTATAAAAACTCTTTGTATGAAGTGGTTGGTTTATTTCTGGAAACAGTTAAAGTTTTGTAAACTCTGTACAAAAAGAAATAATGTTTTGAAGTTTTGAGTTTCATACAGCATAGAAAATAAATAACGAATATATCTTCGCGTACATTAAAACCAACTACGAGAGTACGAGCGATCATAGTATTCTTTTCGCCAGTTTCTACAATTTATATCTGCCGCAGAACCCTAAAACGTATTCGTTTCATACGTTTAACAATGCACCTGCGGAAACATTACACTTCGTCGGGGCTTGCAAAATTGCAAATTGCTGAAAGATTGACGCCTCGCGCAAGAAGGCAACGTGTCACGACCACACATAAAAACCTCGACGTGCAAATAACAGGTTTCTAAGCAGCAAAACAACGAAATTATACGTGTCTTATGAAATAGTGGAAGTATTAACAAGCAATAACCTTGTAGTGGTTATTTGTGATCCTGGATCCGCTAGTATCTGAGTTTTCCTCGATTCATTGGTTTTTGCTTAGCGAACAGGAAATTAATTGATAAATTACACTAACATGAACAGAAATACAATAGGGCAAAGACCTAAGGCAATATTGACGCTTTGTAAGTTTAAAGTTCAAGAGCCAAATAAAAATGTTAATCTAAATTACATAGCGATTTCGTGTTTTCGATAGTTTCTATTTTTAAACCGATAGGCGGATCGATCAATAAGTTGTTTTTCCCCGGTCAAAAATATTATCATACAATAGAATGAAAATTATTTCCGAAATTCAGAAAAACCAGTGTATTTCTAATTTTAATAATTGTTTTTTATCACTCCTACTCCAGCACGGAAGTGTAATGAAAGTAGGTCTTCTGTGGTAATGGGGAGGCTGGGACATGACAGCAAGTGGCTGATAGTTTGGGTACCTATAATTATGATTATCATTGACGATCTGCCCACCATGTGAGGGATAAAGGCGTGACTACATATATGTATCTTATTAGTTGTGGCGTAATAACTGGTCAATGATGACCATAATGACGTTAAAGACGCTAATGTTCGTGCGGCTCGAAGAAAGCAGCCATTAAATAAATTGTCGCACATAATAACAGCTAATGTTATTTCATATATTCAATTTGCAACGCAATTTGCAGCCAATATATAATTTCTTACGTAATATGATCAAACAGATGGTACATTACGTTTCCAAAGACAGGGCATTTAAGAAATAAAACAACACTGAGTTGTGATTGCATAAATCCTCAAATAATGGTATTTGTGTTACACAGAATCTACACTAGTATTTAGTCTACACAAGAATAACACTCAAGAATAACCGACAGGTAGTAATAATACAGGCTCTAGTCTACTCCAGAAGCTTTGCGTGTTTGCGGTGCTCTAGGACAGTGTATTTCAACCTTTCAGCCTTGCTTTGGGGGTCGCGGGGGGTAGCGTGCGGTCGCCGGTAGAAATACCAATGTTTGTAGGTCCAACAAGGGCTTTATGTTTGCTTTAAATGACGTGAAATGTCGCGCTCGCTACGCTCGCGTTATGAATATTTCTAAGTATTATTTGTCTCTTCTCGTAAATTTTTGCGCTCGCTACACTCGCGTTACACATTATTTACTTGTTTGTAGTACCTATCGATCAATGAGTTCTGGTTACTAAAAAGTTCGCGTACGCCTCTCTTGCCAATTGTATATTATTTATTAATACCAAGTTTTAAACATTTGATGGAAATAATGGTGTACCCACCAGAGAGACCTATTGCGATCTACCGAAGAAAAAAAAATCCTAAAAAATACTAAAAAGCTTTGAGCTATGGGGTCGCCAGATATTTTTTGTATTCAAGGGGGTAGCATAGTCAAAAAGGTTGAAAAGCACTGCTCTAGGATAACTCGATCATTCTCCATTACAGGGCTACCATCTGCCTGTATCTGCAATCAAGGGTCCGCTATTAAATAAGATCGAACCCGACCCTATGTAGGCTAAAGTAGCTTCTGCAAGTAACGGCGCAAATTACTTACGCTATTAGATGGGCGCAAAGGGCTTTTTACAAGCGCTATTTAATAAACTGAAAGCATTTTCAATCTTCCTTTCGCTGAAATATATTGGATTCTGCTTAAGCACGGATTTTCGCCGCGACGATGTATATATTGATCTAAGTTGAACAGTTTTCCTCCTAGGAATACGTACGCCCAACGAGGAGAATATGTTAAGATGACTTCATTTCATCAGCTCTGATCTTGTGGCACCTTTGACATCATGTTAAGTGCTATTCATTAGATTTAAATAATTTCATCAATGTTTGCAGCAAGTTTTCTGGCCCTGACATAGTCCTGACATAAATAAAATTGTTATTTTGCGTTGACTGAAACTGTACCTTCAATGATACCTGCTCTAAGAGAAACTAGACGCCGTAATTTATAATTACACTTGATAAAATCTACTTCGCTCCAACTGGACTAGTCAACCATATCTTCAAGTTGTAATTAGGTTAGGGAGCTGCAAGCTGTCGAGTCTCTCAGCAAACATGCAAGCCTGGTATGTCTTGAATACGAGCTCCGGCTCTCAAGAGCGCTTGTGGAGACAAAAGTCGCTCCTGCTACGATGTACAATTTCCTAATGACGTCTCTCGCCAGGGGATTTAGGCCAAACTCACGGCCCACACAGAAATACAGGGCTGGCGCAGACCTGGACCCCGTTTATTAAAACTGACAATAACAATTTGACAACGACAATTCGATGTACACTGCGTAGCTAATATCTTCCTTGTATTATGTATGATAGCAAATGAACTACCCAAATACATCGAATTGATAGACCCCTTGACGCTAGCCTGAACTGTTTTCGTTGCCAAACAGTTGCCTGCCTATTTGTTATGGTTGGTTGGAATGGCAAATTGATATATCTTTCTTTATATATGGGATTTTCAATCTTGATTTATATTCCTTTATATATGGGATTGCGCGTTTTGAATTTGCCAATCCTCGAAGTATGCCTTTTTTCCGGCCAATGGGCGATTTCGGGGATTGTGCGTAACATACACATTATATGATTATGATTAGGTCGCTTTAATAAATCGGTCTCAAGATGGAAAACAACATGAAGATTGTGCTAATTAAAAGATTTGATAATATTTTCTGTCGCCGGAAGAGCACGGATATTAATATTTAAGAGCTAAGCTTGTTACGTTATTTTCTATCTCAGAAAGACAAATTGAAAATGTGATTTGTTATAGATGAACGCGCCAGCCCTTAAACACTTAGTAATTTCTTTGAACGGAACCAATTTAATCTTTTCTCTTCATTGCCGTAAATTAAAAGCTACGCCAAACATTCAGTATCGGTTGTTTACGGAAACAGATAATAAACACATTAATGTGCCAAATGAAAAGAATGTATCATTCTGTTGTTGCGTGCAATGCAAGTATGATTTCTTGCTGTTAATATTTTTGTATTTTTTGCAATGTATGTTTGTAATGTTTGTTCTGCGCAAAGCTGGCTTGAATCCAGTTCGGGTAGACATTTCGGATTATCCCACCCTCGTTATGGTAGACAGAATCGCGCCGTTTACTTAAATATTCTCTCCTTTTCCTCCTTCGTGCTCGTTCTTTTTACAAATACGATGTGTTTTGGTTGGAACATATTGGGTCTACAAATACATACCTAAATATAAAATTCTTTACGGTAAAGACAGAGCATTATCGTCTATGAGTTTTTAAGTCATTATTGCCAATTTTTGTTTAGATTTTTGTATCAAACCGCTAACTAAACGCATTACAAAAGCAATATCACAAACAGTTTGATGCGAGCCAATGGCTCTTAAACCAATATGCTATGCAGTAGAGCTACAGGCATCCCGGCACTTGCGAACAGAGTGCAACAACACATTACATGAATAAATAAAATGTACATGAGTACTAGCCTTTGGAATTATGCGGCACTATTTATTGCATCAAAAGTGTTTTTTTAGAACACTTGCTATTGCTGTAGCGAGTAGGATTCACATTTGGATTTATTTTACGAGACATCAAAGGCATTTTTATTCCGGGCAACCATTTTGAAATTGCAACACGATCAAGTCACTGCTCATTTCTTGTAGTGTATCATTCCATTCCCCACACACTCTATGTTATTTAATTTTTGACTGTTCATTTCATAGTTTATAGCTGTTGTCTGTTTTTTATTACGTTATGATGTTGCCTCTTTGCATGCTTTTGTTTTTGTCAATGTGTAAATTTTGTTAATAATACAAAAATCGTTCAATTCTGATAAACTGTGCAAATCCAAACAGGGTCTGGTTGAAAATCAGCGCTGTGGTCTCCAGCCACAGCATTTAGCTGAGCTAGATCCTGTTTGACAGTTAAATAGGTGTACGTACGTACATGTGTACATGTACAATTCTATTGCTTTTGTGTATTTTTTTTATAATTGTCAAATAAACGTTTTCTATTCTATTCTATTTTAAAATTAATCTTTCAAATCAAACACATTCTTTTAATACGCGGTAAGAAAAATAATTCTTCCACTACTATTATTATTGACATTCGAACAAAACATCTTTTACTCTTCGACTCACAAACTACATACAGTTGGCGTAAACAGGAAAAGCGTCTTGGCGGAGCCGGATCTACTCATCAAACCATCATTGGACGTTACTTAGTTCACAAACTAATTTCTGCAGAAGTAATCATTCGGAAACTTCGAAACTAAAATGATTGAGTATCAATGTCACGCTTAGAATAGAAATAATAGAATCTTGTATATGTTGTTCATTTGAATTGAAATTGAATCACTCACTCTGAAAGTCAAAGAGGGGAGGCCTATGCTCAGTAGTGGTGGTCCTACGTTTAATATGATGAGATGAATTTGTTGAATAAGAAACAACTCATCCATCTTCCTTTAATATGGTCAAGTGAAATGATATCAACTTAAAAATTTACTTACTATACTTAGTTGTTATTGTGCGTTTATTGTTTAAATGTGTAGCTATGGTTTCAATGACCAGACATTACAAAACATTGTATTTGCAATTATTTAACTCCACTTCACTGAATACGTATATGATAACTAAATTGTTGATTCTACAATATCGACGAAGAATTTTGTCTTTAATTTTGTAAGTTGTTCTGATGGTACAAAGAGAGTATTAGCACGATACCGCTGTGTCTAGATATTATCATCAGTCCCTTCATAAATATTATGTAGAGCAGATATGAAGACAAAACATGTGACTAATACCTACCTGATAGTACGTATATCATCGTTTGTCTAGACTCTTTTACACATATTATAAGTGCATGTCTTATAGCGTACAGAACATATTCAGCGTTGTTGAATATAGTTTGAACAAAGGTGTTTTAGCAAAGCCGATGAGATACCAGATATAATGGGGGTAAAAAAAACTGTAAGAGTCGACTGAAGGATAAATCCAGAGAATGAGCAAGTGTTCCCAAATTTTCATCTCTCATCGCGCCTGCCAATTCAAGGAGGCTTATACTCCGCAGTAGATTTTCTGCCAGCCACTAATGTACGGCGGTTATCAATTTAATCTTTTATTCGCACCGGCTTAAATATTCCCATAATTGGATGAGTAATGCGATTGTCGATGGCGGTGCATGCATGGGTGTGCGCGAGGTATGCAGCAGGTGCCACATTCCCACGGCAAGGGGTGGTCGGACGACATACAACGCAAATTGTGCTATTCCTGCACTTGTGTACGGCGCAGCGCACCTGACGCTTTGTGGAATCCGCTTATGAGGGCGGCTTAATTGCTCTTTTTGCAATGTGAGTTATGTAGATGCCACGCAAAACGTGCAGAGTATAATTTTGTTAATTCCTAATTTTGTTAATAATATAAGAATTATTTTAGCGTGAGAAAGTAGAGCCAAATCGTAAAAAACCGGTTGTCTGTCATGTCATATCATGCCTACTACGGCGCCCGCCGCGCTCATAAGTAATCTGTGCTACTACTATGCACAAGTCTATCATACACAGAGCTTGGTCTAACCAAAAGAACACATCGGTCATAAACCGTGACATGGTCCACAAGCCTATTAGCATTTCAACAACTAACAACTATATACACAACTTTCGCTAGACAGTTCATCTATTTCTTCTACAGTTTCATCTACTCATTTGGACACATACAAGTGCCTGTAGACTGATACACGCTGTTCATAATGAAATTGTATCCTACCTTTCTTAGTTTGGCTTTGCTATTCTGCTGGTCGCGTTACTACACAATTTCGTCCACTATTTTCACATGCGAGTGGCATTGGACTGACATATGCTAAAGATGGAGTGTTTGCCTACCTTTCTTTGGGTCCATATTGAACTTTTTCCTGCCTATGCTCATCTGTTTGGCTTTGCTGTTCTGCTTGCACTCCTCCTGGCCGTCCAGCGCATCCAGCTCAGCAACCACTTCGCCGAGCTCATCTTTGAGTTGCTGTAACAAAGGAGAAAAATATTTGAAATATAGACTAAATGTATCCACGCCTAGATATAATTATCATCGATTTAAATCTCACGCACTAGGAATTCCGTCGACATTGCAGGTTTAATTATGTTTTCTGCACGACATTTATTTATGACTTTCGCACTTGTAACATATTATTCTATTGTATCGGGTCTGGGCACGATTAATTTTAGATAGGTATTAAGAAAAACATAAAAATTTTGTCATTTTCTTGGGCCTTTGGTTCCGTACTGGGTCCAAGTGGTCGACTAAGACCATCCTAACTCAGAATAGGCTCGGGCATCTCGATTTTCTAAAAAAAAATACTTATTAATTCACGGAACTTACGCATGCTGCAGTCGCAAAGCCAGGCTTGTTATCATTAAAATAATCCTTAAGCGTCATTATTTAATTAAAAGATAAATGTTAGCTCTACGAGTATTTGTCGAGTCTCAACAAAACGTAGTTTAAACAGTACAAAACAAAGGATTTACAAGTGTAAAGTTTAGACGACCTCATAACCTCAATTTGAGATGCCCTTTATCTCAGAACACAAACTAAGATTAAGACAGTATTATCAGACAAACAATACACTATTGTACTAGACTACTAGGCCCACTATCGCATTCCTTTTGACCCACAAGGTGAACTACAAATCCACAATGCATCTAGTAAGAGCTGTGGAATGCTATTGCACTCTTTGCTCCACTAAAATATTCCGTTTGTGTACACATATGCTAGAAATGTATTACTTTACTCCCCGAGAGACCGGCTCAGAGACATAGGCCGTACGTGAGCTAAATTCAGTTAATAACAATGAGTTTAAAACAACACTTTTACTCCCTTGGTGGAATATCCTTTCAAATTCCTGATGACGTCAATTCCGGCAAACACATTTCTTAACTAGCTTAAAATTAACTGTACTGACAAATGAAAGATACAAAAATAAACACCCAACTTCTAAAATATCCTTATTTATGCTTCAAATATTGACAGTGCTAGAATCTCATAAGTATTTATTTTATATCTCTTTCATATTTCTAAAGTGTCAAAGTGATATGGCTAATTAATTATTATTATTATCCCGAATCGCCACCAATGTCGTTGTTGCTCCTCCTATAATTTTAATAGACTCCTATTGTTGACACCATGAGCATCTCTCATAGAGATGATCAAAGAGAATAATTAAAGTCATCAACGTCAGAATTATCGTTACCAGTTTATCTATCTTATCTGTTAACATGTTTGTCACTTCGTTAAGATTATGAATGACTCACTAGTTATTTTTCTCTAATTTTGTTACAAAACAAATCTAAAATGTATGACTAATAATGACTATTTAGGTAACAATGTTGTATTTCAAATTACTCATTTGCTTTAAGCCGTGAAACTGAATTAGCAGCAACAACATAACCAACAAAATGGATATTAGTATTCAGACGGCATTAGCGAAATGGTTCGTGGTATAACAAACACAGAATACTACCTAGGTATACAATACAAGAACAATGGCTGCAAAGCAAACGCAAATTGAACATTTCGCTGTACCAGCCCGTGCTTTGGCTTAGGAGGGTAAACAAATACAGCACGGTAAAGCCAGATAGAGTGCGGCAGTATTATTTTTGAATTTAATTTTACGCAAAATTTGGCATTTTATTACCCTACGATGGCAGGGGGCAGTAACTACATATTTATATGCATTTACTATGAGAGGTTCTGTGTGTGTTACAATTTTTCTTTAAAACTGTTAAACCTTTGACAGGTTGTTTTGTGCATTGTATCAACAAAATTGTTACACAAATCCTGGGAGTGCGGAGCAAACTCTCTTCAGTCGCTGTCATACTCCCAATATTTTAATATCAAGTTTCTTTGTGTAATGGCATGTGGCCGTAGGGTCATAGACTGGTATACAATGCAATCGCTAAGTGCCGCATTTCCATACTGATTAAAACGGTAGGTCGAACAAAGCGTGAGCTATGCGGTATGCTTATTACATTACGTAAAGACCTAGGGCAGGTACCTACATTCTTTCCATACCTAAGTGAACACCTACATTCATAATAATCAGCGAAAAGCCTATATTTAATAATACAGGCATAGGTTATGGTAAGCAGATGACTTTTTAAATAGAAGAAAGAATGTGTGCATAACATATCCTGACCAATGACCTCAGCTTCCCCTGACTAAGCCATATGGAATTCTGTAACCGCTAAAAAGCCTTTGACTAGACAGAATAGGTAGTGACTTCTGACTAGGCATGAATGCACATATAGGTTGCAAATTATTAGTTACTTCTTTTAACCAAAGAATGTTAAGCAGCCTTAACTCTACCTACAGTGGCGCTAATTCAGGACGCAATATTACTAATTCTAATTCTTAGTAGCACTGTCACTTTTCTAACATTGACATAAAAACAGGATAGCAAACAAACACGTGAGTTTGACATTCCAAATCTGACGTACGGTGCTTTAAATAACGAATGATCATAGAGCATGCTCACAAATTTTACGTCATTCAAGCAGTCTTATGTCAGATTAGGAATGTCAATGTCATGTGTTTATTTGCTATCTTGTTCTTATGTCAAAGTTAAGAAAGTGACAGCGCTACTAAGAATTAGAATTAGGAAAAGTACGTCCTGAATTAGCGCCAGTGTCTCTTCAGGCCGCGCTAAGCATATTTTTATTTTATTAAAGTATTTGGATCACTTTTTGACTGTCACAAATACGAAAACAGTACTGTTGTGTTTATAATAAAATTCAAATCTGACTGCGTGCCGAAGAACAAACTAAAACATAACAAAACTAATTAGTTCGCTCAGAATGCATTTCCTTAATGGCAAACGAATGAAATCGCACACCTGCTAGCAAACAAAAACTCGTCTAGACTGGGAGTGACACTGCTACTGCAACTAAGAATGCTCCTATTCTTCACATAAATTGATATTTTAAAGCTCCCTCTACCTACACGATATCTACAGGAACAAAATAACTATATATGACAAGCAGTGTATGTGATAGATGCGTGCAAATGAACAATCATTTTATGGTTTACTCGACCTTGTTGACTGTAGCTAGCATGATTTTTCACTCATTATTCATTATTTGCACAAAACAACTCCCAGCACGTATATTGCTTAGTCTAATGAATTCCTTCACATTTCAAGTGTGTACGACATTTTAACATCTGGGACTAACTTTGAAGAGATTCTCTTGAGAGACTGTCGACCTTATTATTCGTTATGAAGGAGTTGACACTTGACTTTAGAATGAGGACGGTTCAGGATTAGGGGGTGTATCGCCCAAAGGCAACGTTTGTATTAAGCCTTTTAAAACCCTTCTTCATCCGTTATACCTCCTTTGTTTGAGGCGAAAACAAAAGAGATTGAATTACCCCTGTTTTCCTTCATTATCTTCACTTCTATTAAGTTTAAAGAGAAGGCGATTTAACGAGAAAACTTGGCATGTGTATTCGTAAGACACCACTTACGGTTCTTGTGAAGTTCTTCGTTTAAAGTTTTAAATGTTTTGTTTTGAATCTTCCGATTACATACTTCGATTACGAAAATAATGAGTAGGTATAACATGCCGAGGGATCATAGGGAGCAAAAGCCAGCCTTCATAAAAGTTGGATAAAAACTCTGAGTCGGATTATAATTTGGCATGTGAGCTTTAATCCTCGCCACTAACCGACTAGCTGGAAATTGACTGAATTTAACTAGTAGGGTTTCATGTAAAGACCCCTTTCTTATTGATTTTTTCAAGTGCTCAACTAAACACATTTTAGCGAGGAAAATCTCTACCTATGCAAAAAAAAATAAAAAAAACATTACGGTATACTATAAGTAATAACTTAATGAGGCTATGCAGTTTTGGTTATACGGCTTCCGAGAAAGAAATACCTACTTGACGATATTTTGCTAATTTATGGGTTCATTGGTTTGTAAGCTTCATGGCTTTAGTTCATCCCTATAAATTGTATAACGCGTATTAACAAAACTCATGTCAATTCTGCGCCAGGTACATAACAGATATTCATAAAAATGCTATGATTCATACAAGTCTAGATGGTATCGCGTGCTAAGGGGATAGGTAGCCGACCGCAAATGATGTTAGCTCGGAACAGTCAGACCGTGGCGTCGCTCGTCTGTCTGTATTGTGTGCTTGTTAGAGCCTCCGTTTGTTTACTTTTGCGAACTAACAGCTGGACATACCTACCTCTACACTCGATACGTAGACTATTGTAGACTGTAGATATGTGTCGACTTACCGTCTAAACCTTCCGTCTTTGGCTAACCACAACTAGAAGCCATTGTCTCACCAAGAAAAATCTAGTTCTGGTTTGGGTATTCATATTTGTAATCAATCTTGACCAGACTCTGCCTTCAGTTTTCAACGTAATTATTATAATTTTAATAGACAATCAAATCAAGACCTTGGCAAAAGTCTAAGCCAATAACTACTTGAGCCAATATCATATGTCCAGTTTCATTTATCAAATGGTTCTATTAAGCGATCCAACCGCTAAACGAGGAAAGAATTGTGATGTGGGTTAAGGGCTCTCGCGTCACAATCAGAGAGACTCGCCTTTCCGTCACACAAAGCCGCACGTCCAATCTAGCCAGCGATTGATGGCCTGACGGATCTATCTATACTTATGTGAATCTAGCACAATTGTGTACATGGATAATTCAGTTGTACCTAACTGGCAAGGCTAGAATAAAAAGCTGCTTCGTCTCCCGGATAAGCTGTAAAAACCAGAAGAGGGATTCAGGTGTACCAGAACGACCTATGTTTAGATCTTTTATACGCTCTATCTTTCCCATTAGGAATGACAGCGTGGTTGTATGTATCAGGTGAGATATAAAAATCGAGATATTTCGCGAATCGGATTTTTTTTTGGGACATCTGGCTTTGTAGATATTTTAACAGATTGTCCACAAATTCTTACAGAAGGTGTAAGGAAGTAAGGTGTCTACTTATACGATTACGACAGGTACTCTAACTCTCTGTATGATGTCATTATCTGTTCTTTGTGAATGCCGTAGCTACTGTGCTAATAGTTCTAGGCTACTTAAGGTGCATAGTAATTGCAATCGCATGCAATCCGTCAAGGATTTTAACTATTGTTGCGTGTTGTTGATTTCTTCATTGCGCCCACTCTTAGATTACCATCTTTCTCGTAAATTTGCTGCATATCCTTATGCAATCAACAATAACATTGTGATATTTAGTGCATTTTTTATTATGCCTTTCACCAGTGCAATGTCGTATTAAAAGTGAAGGTGCTTATCTGAATAAAAATAAAATTGGTCTTGCAAATAAAACTAAGAAGTGTCTTTTACTTTCACTTGCGTAAAATTATATTCAATATTTCGAATCGATATGCGATTCGATTGTATCTAACAATAACTATCGTGAAATAGGTAGTATTATTTTATACACAAACTAGCTTTCCGCCCCGCGGTTTCACCCGCAGCTAAGAGTTTTCCCGTGGGATTGAGTTCCCGCGCTGTTCCTACCTTTAAAATTGACGGAATTTCAATACAAACTTCCATCCCCTATTTAACCCCCTTAGGGGTGAAAAATACAAAAAACGCTGAAACACGTGTTCATTATTTTTTAATCTTTAGCCCAAAAACAAAATTGGAAGATCCTGCCATCAAAATTGATGGAATTTCCATACAAACTTCCATCCCCTATTTAACGCTCTTAGGGGTGAAAAATACAAAAATGCTGAAACACGTATAAAGTATTTTTTAATCATTAGCCTAAATACAAAATTTGAAGATCCTACCTTCAAAATTGACGGACTTTCATACAAACTTCAACCCCCCTTTTTACCCGTTTAGGGAGGGAAAATCCGGAAATCCTTTCTTAGTGGGAGGTTACGTTATAAGAGAAACTTGCTCTCTAAGTTTAACGATTCTAGCTTTAGTAGTTTAGGCTCTGCGTTGATGAATCAGTCAGTCAGTCAGTCAGTAAGGACAAACGATTTTATAAGTTTAGATTATACATACCTATAGAGTCGATCATGTCTGTACTAATCCCTTACGGGAAAGTCACATTTCCAATTCAAATCTACCATACCAGGCTCAATGTTTTACACAAAGCTACTGTGCAACGTAAATTCAGTCTGCGATCTCTTAGAAGAATCGTGTGGAAAGCTCTGGATGTCACTTGGCAAGTCAAATACCAGCGAAGTCTGCAGCCAACAGTTCGCAGTCAAGCGCTATCGCCAGACGCATTCAAGGCGACCGCTAATTCCTCCGATATCTGCAGTTGACACAGCAGCTTCATTTATCAAACGGCTGGGCTCAATTTTTTAAGTGTCCACCATAGTAGTCAAATTTGCATCTTTTGACAGTATTCTCTCCTCCAAAATTCTTCGCATTTTACTGGGAAGAAGCATGTATCTGGCAAGACAAATAACAGCGAAGTACAGCAGCCAACGGTTCCGCTAATTTCTCCCGGTATCTGCAGTTGACACAGCAGCGGCTTCATTTATCAAATGGCCAGGCTCAATTTTTCAACCAAATTGCGGTAGAAAAACCCTGTCCTACGCAGTTGTATTTCTAGCAGAATGTAGTACTAAACCTCTTTTCATTTCTCCGATGAATTTCTAGCCCGGCGAAGCTTGAATGAAAATTGAAACTTAGAAGTTTATAATTAAAACGTAGAGTCGGTAGAACAGCAGATTAAAGCTCTATCTTGTCTAGACACGGCGGAAAATGAATATTCCCGTTCCACACCAGCATTCATCCTGAATAGATATGATATAGGTTTCCTTATCTAAATCTCTCCGGGATATTCTCCCGGTGGATTTCCATTCATTCAGCTTGATTGTGTACATTTCCATAGCTAAATCGAGCGGTAAGATTTGTTGTGACGCCGCCGGCAGCTCATTTGGATGCGACGCAAGCCGAGCCGATAATGGGCTGCGATTAAGCCCAGGTATAAATAGCCGCCATGTTGCGACAATGCACAAGAAATAGCGACAACACGTGCTATACATATAGCGACGTGCGTATGCAGAAAGGAAAACAAAGCGCTCGCGTTTCATTTCACAAAATAATATATTTTTGGTTTTGTTTCAGTTCATTCAACTGTGAGACCCGATAGAGGCCTGTTCGAATAAAAAGTGTAATATCGAAGATGAACTTTCGTTCCGAATGGCTGGGTGCCGATTAAAGCCAACGAATTGCACTCTAAAAACGAAAACGCGCCTAAAAACGAAAGTAAAACGATTAAATAATTTCCATGTTTTCCAACGGCGGACGTAACCATTTTCGTAATACCATAGCGCCATATCCGTTATTATAAACAATTGATCTGCGCTATAAAAGTGTGACCTGTGTTGCATCATTGCAACTTTCTATTATTTGGGCGTATCTAGTAGTCTGAACCACAGTGAACAAAGTCCGAGTTTGCTGATCTAAAACGAGCGCATCGAAAGCAATTAGGATCACAATTACAATTTACGCAATGCGACAAAGAACTGGCGCGATGAATAGTCAAACAGAAAATGGAACTGCCATAATAGGGGCAGTAGTGCTAAACACTCGATCGATGTTGGTCGAATGAAAACCAATTTATAAAGACGGCGATAGATGGAATGCTTTTGTGGCAGCAGTAAAGGGCCGTCGATGGTCTGAATTGAAGGGTCACAATAATTGATATTTGACCTTTCAGCTTGCCGAATAAAATTGAACTGTTATGAATTATGGAGAAGCATGTTATACGAGCCCACATGTGACTAATTAGTTCGTCTGACAAGATAAAGCTCCCTCAATTTGCTGTGCACACGTGGTCGGTCCATTAGTTCCTCAGTTTTTAAGGCACGAGTTTATTTTTGTTGTTGGTATTTTGATAAACATGTTGGTTGAGAGTCAACGACCGGTCACATCAGAAACGTCTTCGATTGAAGCTCCACAATTCGCTGAATTGGTTTTAACAAAACAAATTATGGTCAGTGTCATTTCGCACGCAACGAGCAAACGGCGTAACGAAGTGAGAATCAATCAGCATCTAGCATTTGGAGCACGTACCAATTGTAAAGGCACTCGAACAAAAACAGACATTTATTCGAGAATAGGTTTTAAATATGAATACCGTGCGGCGCGCGACAAAATGAGGGGTGACCGAGAAGCGAACACGTGACCCACATCTCTAAAGAGCTGTAAACCCTTGTCGACAATGTATCCTATCTACTGATGGAGGTATTATCTATGCATAGGAAACATAATCTTCAACGTATAAAATCTTCTTCTTTGTCGGTACACTCTTGACAGAGCGGTCGTGGTCGTCAATCCGGGTTGGTGGCACGCTTCACAATCCGTCGCCATTCCTCACGGATGGCTGCTTTTCTGGTGCACTCAGTCACGGAACCTTCTTGTGCGGCGGCTTTAATCTGGTCTGTCCATCTCATTGGTGATCTTCCTCGAGGGCGCGTACCCTCGACCTTCCCCTGAACCACGAGTCGCTCGATAGATACGTTCCCGCGTCGAGAAACGTGTCCAAAGAAAGTAAGGATGCGGGCTTGCACGACGGAGGAGAGGCGTTGCTTGATGCCGAGTTCTTTAAGAATTGATTCATTGGTGCGGAATTCTGTCCACGATATTCCAAGCATTCGTCTCCAGCACCACATTTCGAGTGCGTCTATCCTCTTTTTTTCAATTTCCCGCAAAGTCCACGTATAAAATATGACAAAGCAAATATTTGAATGAATAATGAATACTTCATTCAGTGTACCAACTTATATGAATATCTTGTTATTACCTGGGTAAATTCAGTATGCTTTGAATACATGAGAGGGTATCATCATAATATCGCTCTTATTATACGGTATAAGGAAATTATTGAATAATAAGACGAAGGAAATCAGTCATTTGGCTTTCGATGGCCTAGCTAGAGTATCATAATTGGCCTAATAATTATCTACCTACATAAAGGGCGCGAACGGTAGTTATAATTATTAGCTTGTGTAGTTACCTATAAATTTCGAGTCGATCGACCCGATGAATCCTGGTGTCAGAGTTTTTAAACCGCCTAATAGCACAGCTAATACATAGCAATAAAAATCTAGATGTCTAAGCACATACAGCCAACAACACAAATATCTTGCTTTTCCGAAAGCATTCATCGAAAGCCGAAATAAGGCTGGTACCTATTAATATTTATACCTTTTTTCCTGCGCATGACCGGACCGTACATTGGTCTTGCTTGAGATCTATTGAGGCTGGTCGTAAATCCATATCAAGCCGACCGATGCAATGGCCAATCATGTAATTCAAAGTGCACAGCCCTATTTGCAATTTCATCAATTGCTCGGGTTTCGTTTATCCGTTAATCGTATTAAAGTGCCTTGGTGGTCTTATTTTAAATGGTTTATTCGTTTACAGCAATTTACAGTCGCCACATAGTAATCAGAAGTTTGTCTCGCTAAAGTAATTTTTTGTATGAAATGAGGTATTATACACGTTTGTAGCACACGAAATCAAGGAAATTGACGATTTATAATTTTTTTCCAGATAATACCCGTTTCTTCTTGATTTGAATTAAGGAAATGAAGACGTTCAAAGCAAAGGAAAGCGACCAATCCTTTACATCGAAAACAACTTAATCTTGCCAATGGACTCGAAGGAGAAGATTCAAATGTCCTGGTAAAAACGTACAGGCTATTATTTCCGGGGCACGTAAAGACCTGGCACGCAAGTCCTTCGAGACTTTCCCTGTTTAATTCACTTTCAGTTCCGCAGCGAGATCCGCATAGGACTGTGTAGAGATTCCATAAAGTTTGAAAGTTTTGTTTTCTCAAACACAGCTACTTAAACACAATATGCAACGCAAACAAAGTGTAAGCCTAGGCTTTGAAACACGTATTTGTGTTTATAAAAGGTAGAGAAAGTGGCCACACTATCTGCATTATTTATTTAAAAGTGAAACTTATTATATTAATACAGAAAATCCAATTAAAAAGATATCAAACCTACTGCAATCAGAACCACTCAATAGGTATGTGCTATACTAGGTTTACATTTTCTTAATTTATCTCTTTGCATCGATAACTTCAATACACGAAATCCAATCTTGTTATTCGTAGTAGCTATATTCTAACATGTCGGCAAGCGAGCTGTCGATTCCCAGAAAATACATGCATTATGCACATTACAATGTACCTACCTATTACGGAGAGCGGATTTACATATAAACAGATGTGACTGACTATGTTATATTTTATGCACCTAATCTTGTAACTGAACTGAACAACAAGAATCTCAAAATTGACGGTCAAGTTTGAATGTAATCGACAGAGTCGACAGCTCATCCGGAAGCTATAGGAACTGGCATTTCCACAAACCGACTTGATTTGCTTGGCCCTCGATACAGAGCTTAGTGTTTAGACTGGAGGTAAGTTTCCCCATAAGCTGCACAGGTAGAACAGGACGTACTTTGAGCTGAGCAAGGAGTTTGTAAACACACGCTGTTCGCGTTCACGTGAACGTCCTTTGTTGACATCGCTTGTAGGTAATTAGCTTAGCCCTCGATACAGAGCAGTGTTTAGACTGGAGGTAAGCATCCCTATAAGTCAAGTCGCACAGGACGTACTTTCGGCAGGGTAAGTAGTTTGTAAACACACGCCCCCGGCTTGAAGGGGTCGAGTATGTTTGTTCACGTGAACGAGTCACGCGGCGTAACTGGATCCCGGGCCACGGCTCAACTTATTATCAACTTGAGCCGCAATGTAGCTTGTTGACATCACTTGTAATATGCTTAGCCCTCGCTACAGAGCTTAGTAAACACTAAGAATGGAGGCAAGTTTCCCTATAAGCCGCACAGGACGTTCTTTAAGCAGAGCAAGGAGCCCTCACAACAGAGCGCTTACAGTGTTGCCTAAGGTTAAGGCAGTTTAAAAACTCTGATACCAATGTTTATTTAACCCACTCGACAGAAGAAAAAGTAGAAGAAAGAGCTTCAAAGTTTGGTTATACACAAGAAACCTATGAAATCTGCTGCTGGCTTGTTCAGGAATACCGCACAATGCGTTCCAGGTCATTACTCAGCCTTTAAACGACCGTCGGCCTAATGGGCAGGCTAATGTATGCCAGGCTATAAATAATACCGCCCTCTTATACGACCTGGGCCGGACGGGCTCCGATAATAACTCATTATCGGAGCAATATTTGTTTCATATCATATGAAACCTTGACTTTTTTTTGTTTCAGCTTGAACCCGTGGAATATTTCGAGGATTTTGAAGAGTTTAAGGTAAACATTGGAAATAGAAACGACGTTTTAATAGTGTTGTTGCGAATAAACCTGTCTTGCGCAGGTTGAAATAGACCCATATTGACGTCATCGCAGTTTTGCGCAGCATGACTTAACAATTACGATATTTCCGCTATTTAGCTATTACCTATACGTAATTTTATATGCATCATTGACCGAAGAAGATTGGCATAAGTCGTTATGATAATTATTCCATATTGATATTCGAATTAAATCTTCCAACAAAATAAATTGCCTGATCAAAGTGGTCAGTTGTATGGGAAAGTTTTTTTTATATAGAAACTATCCTACGTGAAAGTTATTCATTGACTAAAAGTTTGTGGAATGGAAATCTGTCTCTTACAGCCCTCATTTATTTTTCAGACATTTGGTGACCCCATGACAAGGATAACCACGCGCCACCACTTTTTTTTCTTGGCGTATGATTTGAGAGTAGGTAAAGTGGTTCAAGTGGCGTTTACGTGGAAAGAAAGTATTTCTATACTTAGTTTTGAAATGTAAGCTAGTGTATAACTGATACGTTATTTCGGTACTGTAACTGGCAATCTTCCAACTAGACAAATTAGACTATTGTCTATTGCCACTTCTGACCTTCCTTGTTTAACTGTCTGAATAACCTGCTACAATGCAATATTATTTCGTAACAGTGTCATGCATGCTCATATCATATCACATTTGCAGGGTCGATTTTGACATGTTTGTTACCTTTACCATTCTTATACGGCTAGATGGTCTAGTCTAGATGTGATTTGGTATACATTCAGATAAATACGCCTAGGCTAATTCAGTAGCCAGTGAAACCACGCAGCAGGGGAAAAGCTAGTGGCTTATGGGGAAGTCTGACGTAGGTACTTCGTAGTGACGTCATATAAATACCGACATAACTTTATTACAAAAATTCTTCTTTGTTGTTTATAGACTGTCTCTGACTGTGAATTGTTCATGGATGACGTTACATAGGTCACGAAATATTAAAAGGTTTAATTGGCAGAGGGCCGTTTGTGGTTCGCTTTGTATTGTAACAAAAGGTTTTAATTAATGTTTGGGAGCAGACCAATACTTGTTCAAGGTATTGTTAAAACCAAATTGAATTACTTTAGAAATCAATTCATTTCTCTTTCGGAATTAAGTACTAGGGATCTTTCCGTACGATCCAAAACTCTTCTACTGTTTCATATGAAAGGCTGACCCTGGCCTTTTCTTGTAAGAAATATTACAAAATCAAGGATATTGCTGTGCGTAAAATATCGCAGTAATATTATTAAGGACATTTGGATTACGATTCGGAAGACCTTGCCATATTTCTGTTACTTTCTAGTGGCCCAGTGATATTTGGAATAGGCGTCTGTGTGTCTGCCAACTACTATTCTGAGAGCAACCGCCATTTTAAGATGAACTTTGATATTTGCAAAGAATCCAATATGAGTTTCACAGTAATCCCAGCGGTGTAATATATAATCTTAGGGATTTTGCCTTCGTTTGTGGTGACATCATCCTCACTTAAATATGTTGATTGTGGGATTGGCCGAAGCAGAGTTCAATGCCAGGTATCAAAACCAGTTCAGTTCAAGCTATGTTTTGAATAAATAAAATATAATCTTGAAAATAAATAATCAAAAGGCAGACAAAACAGATCCGGATTTAAGCCCATGTTGGTAAAACTGATGGCCGTTGGGGCAGACGAGTTGTAGGTAGGACGTAGGACGTCCTGAAACTAGATTGGGCGATAATGTTCGTAAGAAAGCGGGCAGAAATTGGATGAGAACGGCTGAAGATCGAGCTGAGTGGCGTGCCATGGGCAAAGAAAATATAATATTAGTCCATGGGAGAGGCTTATGCCCAGCAGTGGACTGATACAGGCTGATGATAATGATGATGGGTAGCAAGTTTCACAAAATAAATTCATATAACTGGCAAAAGAATAATAATAATTACCTATAATAAAGACCCACGTTTGGCCACGATGTTTCAGAGAATAAGCGTGACAAGGTCCTATTCAGCCTTATTGTAGGTTTATGTGGCATGACACGGCATCGTATCAATAAATGTAGATTCAGTTGATGTTTATACACGATCAATCTGAAATGGGGGCCAAGAACAATTGTTATTGCTGCTTATTTAAACTGAATAGTGAAGGAATACTTCTATGCTGAACTGCGGGATCCAAAAATAATGCTGTGTGTTGTTGTTCCGATTCCCATTTAAACAATGAAAAGCAAGTATTCGAAGGTTCGATAAGCTGACAATTTGCCACTAAACAAAATCGCACTCTGTTCTGTAATTCACCTCAGACTCATAAGTAATCTGTGCCTCAGATGTTGTCAAATATTTTTTGTGTAAGCAGCGGATTTTGATACGCCGGTATCGTTTTCTTACCCCGTTAAAATACAGGACTGATTTTATATTATGCGCTTATATTTAATATAAGCAAGACATCTGAAATGGGGGCCAAGAACAAATTAAAACTGAGCCTTATATAAGTTGAACAGTGAAAGGAGGATGGTTGTATCTTCTGACTCCCTGAAGCGTCTACAAGGCCAGCTGAAGCGTATCATAAACAATAGCTGATGCATTGCAATCAGTAGTAATCATTGCCCTTGCGTAATATGAATATAAAAGACAGGGATATAATAACTAAGAGTACAATGGTATGTTGTCTTCTCTTGATTCAAATGTCGTGATTCGATTGGGTCTTTTCAAGGTAAGAATGAATAGAAAATATCTTGACGAACATGTCTAAGTTAAATCGTTAGCTAAAGGTGAGTTAGTAGATTAGCCTTATTAATTACCTTTTTTATTATTAACAATGGGTTGCTCTTGAGTCAACTGACCTAAGAACTTGACGACAGAGACAAGAGTCGAAGTTGGAGCGAGCTCACCCAGAAGATGTGTAAGCTGTGAACTTTGAAGAGTTGAGGGTTGTATATACAATCGGAAACACAGTTGCGTTACTAATCACACTAATATTATAAAGACGAAAGTTTGTGAGTGTGTATGTTTGTTACTTCTTCACGTCTAAACGGCTGGAGCGCTTTTAATAAAATTTGGTTTGGAGTTAGCTGACTGGATTAACAATAGGCTACGTTTTACTGCGGGAAAATATCTTATTCCCATAGATGAAAAAAAACCGCGCTCGCGGGCTGAGCAGCCCACGCACTACGCACCCGCTAGTAATTTAGCATAGCTGTGAAAATAAGTTTGTTAGTCTGCTACGCAAAAAATGTGTTATTCGCTTATGAAGACTTGTTTTGCTTCATGAAAAGAAGAATTTCGTAATATAACGGTTCCTATTTTAGTTTGTGCCCGGACAATGTTTTATTTTGAATTTCCGCCAAAAAGTTGTCGCAGAGATAATGCGTGTCCACTAAACTATGCAATGATAGGAATGCGACTATTAGGTATTTTCGTGCACCGAACTGTTCCTATTAATATTAGTTGCCGGGTATCGAATAGTAATCAAGGATTCTTCTTTTCGAGTCGACGAACGACCCGATAAATCCTAGTGCCAGAGTTTTTAAACCGCTGATTTAGTCTGCGTAATGACCACTATCAAAGACAGCGCACGGGACCGACGGCTTAATCTGCAATGCGAACCACGGAATCAATCAGGTGAGTGAGAGCAGTCGGCTTTGTCCTGACCAAATAGGGGAAAATCTTACTAAGAGGTAAATTGACCAATTCTCTTAGTCTCTGGATTGGGAGCCCATGGCTCAGACCACTAGACCACGGAGGCAGTATCACAAATATCACAATCAAGGATTATTCCTACGGTACTGAAATAAATACAGGCTATTTTAGCCTACATCATCCCGCTTTTGGGCAAAGGCCTCCCACTTAACCTTCTATCCAATCCAACGCAAGGTACTACGACCCCATAAACCGCACATGTTGTAGACTCATGTACATTTTGTGTACCAAGATCTTTTTTTTTGGAGTAGGTAAAGTAGAATGTTCTCATAAAGATTGCAATTATTTTTGCTACATCACGTTTAGTGCTACCATACTTATTCAGTTAAAATAATTATGTTAACACTACTGGTATAGATAGCATAATACATTATTCACACATAAAACATCTGCTAATTCACGTACGAATAATTAATTACATTAATTACGTAGCATGTTCGAATCGGCATTGGGTTTGCTATTCTAAACTATAATTAGTACTGAAAGTTGAATGTTGTTTTAGTACAAAGTAAAATAGCATTAATATTTTAATACTAGCTTTCCGTACCGCGGTTTCACCTAAGTATATTAAAGTTTGGTAAAAAGAAACCAATAAGTTTTCTTTTTCATTAAAATTCCAAATATGACAATAAGAAATCAAAAATTTCACGTGGTTGTACGGACATAAGCTTGAACCTGCGAACTTTGAAATGGCATTTCTAATCCATCACACTGGTGGCTATCATCCAAATCCATTCAGCCCTTTCAGCGTTCAAAGAAGAAGAAGAAGCGTGAAAGGCTAAAACATACAGACAAACATTCACATAAAAAAATTGAAGTGTTATATTTATATTTGTGTAATAGTGCGTGTGTTTGAGAAACTGCGCATATAGTAACATGAACTAGTGAATATTGAGGTCTGATTAATGCAAAACTGTCAATATTATCATACGTGGTTGCTCTAGTTGCCACAAACGGAAGCCAGTTGTTTGTTATTATACCCTTCACTAAAGTCGGACTGCCTACCTCCGTTTGTCGTTACGTATCCGCAAAGTAGACTACTTGTGTGTAAATAATACTGCCTCTGTGGTCTAGTGGTCTGAGCCGTGGGCTCGCGGTCCGGTGGTCGTGGGTTCGGTTACCACGGGCGGGAGGCACAGTTGATATTTGTCAATATATCACTTTGTGAGATTTTTTTCCGTTTCGTTAGTACTACGATGCAGGCTGAATCGCATGATTGTCTGTAAGAAAAATGATTCCATGTTTCGGAAGGCACGTTAAGCTGTCGGTCCTGGTCGCAAAACCCACTCGATAAAAAGAAGATTTGTATGCAAATGTTTTTCATTATAAGTTTATAGATTGCTGCACCGCTTCGCTACGCCTCTATCAAACTGAATTTTCGCGAGGAAATAAGATATTTTTCCGCTATAAAAGATCCTCATATCACCATCATACAGCTCCTATGAGTTTTACCGCTTATACCTTGAACAGGTATTATGTAAAAATTCCCTTTCATGTTTGTAATACTAGTCCCAACAAATAGATTTCTTTCCACGAAAAAATTTTGCCTTATTCGACAATTTTTATTCATACTTATTTAGGCTGTTCACTTTTTTTTCTAAGTATTTTTATTTTTCATATAATTCTCCGGAAAGGAAGAGATGCTGAAGTCTGAACAAAGTGGAGTAGACGAAGCCGGAAGGCGGACCCCAGTACGAAGGCAGGACGAAAGGCGGGAGAAAAATAAATTTTCGGAATAATTACTATCCGGCCGTTGAAGTTTCTGGTTGGTTTTAGTTTTAGTAGGAGGCAAGCGAAAGAAACTTAATCAAGAACTTCCGTCAGCCACCACACGATTCTCTCCGGTCTCCGGATAGTGTCCCGCGATAACTTTTGCAATTTCTCCTCCCTCTCCTCCTCCCCCTCGCCAACTTTGTTTATCATGAAACTTTACATCAACCTATAAGAAGACCGAGCTGTCGATAAACTTTGAGATCGTTTGATTCAAAACATAAAGATATTATAAAAATAGTACAAGTACGAGAGGGTTAGTTGTAACGATAATATTATGCTGTAAGTAGCTTGTAGGTACTCTCTGAATCTAGACTAGAAGAACCTAAGTTGCTAGCAGCCATTGTTAGCTAGAAGCTAGTAAAATTAGAAAAAAAACTATTTTCATACATTTGAGGCTAATTTACTAGTGGAGTTTCAAAATCCTACTAATTCTGAAGATAAAATTAATTTAAAAACATTTTACAGTCTTGAATTGTCTAACAAAATCACTATGTTCTGTGCTGGTCGATTGCGTATGGTACCCTACCCTGCGTCGTCGGTATGACTATAACATCTACCACCTACTAAGCCAATACACGTTGTGGCCGTTCCCGCAATTTCCAGATCGAGAAATCTAGGCTCTCAGTACAAAGGCTGCTGGCGCATCGCATGGCGTAACTAACTATACGGGGTGTAAGGGACAGCTTCCCGCAAACTCATTGGGATTGTTCAGTCAACTAAACTGATCAACTTTTACCAAGAAATACTTAAAATGGCTTTCCCATACAAATTGTTTGATTGAAGCGGTCATTTTGTATGGGGAAGTACTTATTATATTTTTCCTGATAGTTGTTTTATTCAGTGTCGTTGACTGAGCAACCCCTGTCAGTTTGCGGGAAACTGTCCTTTACACCCAGTATAGCTAACACCTGCAGGCCTATGATGCGCACTGTGGACTTCGATTTGTCTACACATGTTGCAAACTTCACTCTGATTAATGCCTGTTCTTTTCCGATGTGAAGTGCGCAACGAAAGAGACAATGTGTAGACAAAACGAAGTCTATAGTGCGCATCATAAGCCCCCTGATGTGTTAATCTTTAAGGAATTTACTTGACGACATCATCATTCTGAATAATAAGAGTGGTTGGCCTTCAGGTGCGGTTCGTACCGAGAATAACAAGCAAATTGTTCGGTTAGAAACAACAGTTAGTTTTATTTATTTACATTTTATGTTTTATAAAGTATTTATTTATTTTATGCCTATATTATTTGATTTTTATGTTTTGTTTGTTTTGTGCACGCATAATCTGCCTCTAAATTAAAGTCTCACTTTCACTTTAGGTCAGCTGGAAGAAATTTCTTAGTAGAAATAAGCTCTACCCTGTTGTGTCGTTTCTCATTGTGTATTGTATTTCTCATGTTACTTGTGTACAATAAACAATAAATGTAATGTTACAGGTAAAATGTTTTGGGTTCAAAAATGTTTAAAAATATTGTGTTGTTTTCACGCATTGGCCACGAATTGAAATGAATTGTGGCCAATGTCAAATAATAAATCAAGTTTTTTATAAATACAGTGTTACTCATGGGACCTGTATTTCATTTCTTGATAATTAAATATTATATCTGAGCTAAAAAAAAACACATCGTGAAATTTATTATTTACCGATATTCTTTATTCGCATGTAAAAGTAGAGTGGAAAGCATTTATACCAAGAACAAACGCGCTTTTTCGTGGTTTTCGATCCAATACGATCCAATGTGTTTACAAAAATAAGCGAACTATAATACAAAACTCAATATTACGAAGCTCATACAACATACTTTACTACCTTTACAAGAACAGATGAAAAGGAGCTAGCTAAGCACCTGCAGAAAGTTATAATGAGCTCCAGCATAATGCCTTACTTAGTGAAGTTCTTTCTCTTTGTCCAGGATTCGTACTAAATTATATAACACATATATACCTAACGTAAAAAGACGCTTATGTCCCTTACGGAGTAGGCAGATAGTAACAGTTTAATTAAAGCAGTTTTCGCCTTGTCTGACACATTATGAGAGCTTTAATCCGAGCTTTAATACAAAATTGAACATTGCTGTAGTGTTATGTTATCAGCCTATCGCCTGAGTTGCAATACATCGAAAGAATTTTATAATAAGTATACTCGGGAAGAGAAGCAGTTGATACTGGTACTAATTTTTTACCAATTCCAAATAATATTAGAAATAACAAATCAAAAATTTCAATCGCCGACAGGATTTGAACCCGCGTCTTTGGAAAACCGGCCCAACGCTCTTAACCAACTAAGCTACAGCGGCTTAGCTTTGAGCGGTGAAATTAGTGATTTGCTATTTGTTACTCGTCAAGTGGACGAAAATTTTTTTGATTAGTTATATCTAATAAATTTTTTAAATAATCTAGCACTGTCTGTGAGTGCAAAAAATCTATAAAATTTGTACCATTTTATAGTGATACCATGATTTTTGTCACTTACAGTCCTATAGTAGGTACATTATATCAAGGGCACTAATATTGATAGGCATAATAACGAATTATTATGGACATGATCATCATTAATAGCTATATTCAACATAAACAACCAAGATCACGTCTCTATATTTAGCTAACTACGCAAACACAGTATAACAGGTTTGCGAGGTCTACTCTCATCACCTTCGTGATAATCACAGCCAAAGTCCGATTTATTAAAAGACTTCGCACGTGTTAACTTGGCTATTTCTTGCTTCGACTATTCAATAATTTAACTAAATAAAAAGAGTTTACGCGGTCTAAGCCAAGGGCTCCCGATCCGGAGGTCCTGGTTTCGATTCCCGGGGGGAAGGCATAGTTGATATTTGTTAAATTATCACTTTGTGAGATTTTAAGTTTGGCATTGCAGGCTGAATCACCTGATTGTCTGAAAAGAAAAAGGATTCCGGGCTTCGGAGGGCACGTTAAGCCGTCTTTGATAGTGGTCGTTACAGAAACCATGTCAGCGGACTATCTGACACCAGGGTTAATCGGGTCGATCGATTCGAAACCCACACAACAGAAAAAGAAGAAGAAGATTGTTTAATCCATAAAGTTCAATTTCAGATGGCAACTGAGGCTGTCTAATGGTTAAGTTAGTAAACGTTGTGCATACAAATTTGAAAGAAAGCATTCATAGTAGTTAGTAGTGAGTCAGCTCAGAATAATTCACTTGATTCTATCGTGTGGTTCCCAGAACTACAAAACACCATACATACACGCCTGTATCCCTTACGGGGTAGACAGTGTCAACGAACTCATGAGAAAGATAATCAATCATATTAGAAACAACGAACTGTGTATTACTTAACATCTAGTGTCAGATTATGAACCAATCGCCTAAATTACTACGGTATTCCCGATAAGCGAAAGATCTCGAACATGATTTACAAGTCCCGAGTCCAGCAGGGAAGATTGTGGCTTCAATTCAAGCCATGATATACGTGAGGTAAGAATGCAGAAAGGCGATAGTTTAGTATGTAATAGTTCGTGGAGGTCGCGCGTGTCACCATTTTACATCCACAATCTTGCGAACCGCACGATAGAATCAAGTGAATTATTCTGAGCTGACTCACTACTAACTACTATGAATGCTTTCTTTCAAATTTGTATGCACAACGTTTACTAACTTAACCATTAGACAGCCTCAGTTGCCATCTGAAATTGAACTTTATGGATTAAACAATCTTCTTCTTCTTTTTCTGTTGTGTGGGTTTCGAATCGATCGACCCGATTAACCCTGGACAGTACTGTTTTATTTCATAAATATGAAAAGTAAAAAATAAAAATTTTGCTACGGGCAGGACATGAACCTGTGACCGTAACTTTCCCGCCATGTTGTGACGGCCCGCGCAGCCTAGTTGGCAGTGTATCTGCCTGCAACGCAGAGGGTCCCGGGTTCGATTCCCGGCCGGGGCAGACTTTGAATGACGAATTTAAATGCCTGTTTCTGGATCTGGGTGTTCTTTGTGGATGTTTCTGTGTAAGTCCATGGCACCCCGATACAGGGAATCCTAGTGGGGGCTATGAGTGTGATCGTGTTGTTTTTAAAATGTTGACTACCGCCTCGATAGCCGAGTTTACAGAGGGATGGAGTTGCAAGCCACTGACTTCAACCACAACCACATAATCAATAGAGAAAGTAACTTACGCACTAGATCTACGTTCTTCTTTCCTCCACGTTTCAATGTATGAGCGCGAATAGCAAATCTTACCTGAAAAAGACAAAAAGAATATTAATATTTGTATTTTTAAACAGAGTTTGCACAATATGTTACTTGGTTTTTCAGAGTATCGGTTAGTCACACAAAAATCCCCATGCTATCTGCAGTAAACGGATGTTGTTATCTCGACTGAACCGTTAGCTGGTATATTTTGCAGTTAAACTTATCATAAAATTTGCACATACAGAGTATTAAAGTCGCAAAATTATAATAATAATAACTGTGAGCGAGAATCTCTGTAGTTTGCGGTGCAAAAAGACAAGAGTGGAGTATACAATGGGTCCATGTTTCCGGTCGCCAGTCGAGTTCAGTGCAGACTGTAGTTTGCTTACCCCAGTAAACGAGGAAATTATTGTATGAAGTACCTCGAAAAATTACTCCGTCGTTGAAATTTAGCAGATAATAAAAACGAAATTTAATAATCCAAAAGGAACGTTGTCTCATGTGTTTTTCGGTTTCCGAATTACATAATATAGGTAGTATAGGTACGTTTATTCGGCGCATCGCATGAAAAAACCTGCACACTCCTCCGCAGAAATTCAAATATTGTTAGTGAAGTTGACCAATTCGTGTCGACTTAGGCCCGATCGCTCTATTCTAGGTTTGGCTTGTGTCCCTCAGTGGGGTCGTATATGAGCTGATGATGATGGTGATGAATTTTTTGGAGGAAATTTCTTGTTGATTGGACTAGTTCTGGACTGAGTGCAGCCGACAATCTGCGTGCAAATGAAGGCCGATTGTGTAGCTGGCAGGGACCCAAAAAAGAGGACATTCCGGAATAGAGAGGCGCAAGACAAGAGACTGTCCTGCCTCGCATATTTCGCGCCTAAATTAGGGTAGAGTCTGTGCGAAAAGAGAACAGGCATAGAATTGGAGGGCGCACATTTGTATTAATTAACCCTCGGCTGGTTGCGTGGGGTTTATGCCTAGGTCTTTGACCTCCAAAATTTAATGTAGAAGGTTACTGTTAAAGACCTAGACATAATCCTCACACGACCAAGCGACAGTTAATTAAATACAAATGCGCGCCCTCAAATTCCATGCCTGTTCTCTTTTCGCACAGACTCTACATTACATTGCGTTCAGCTGCCACGTCGCCACTATAATTATAGCTGTCATTGCTTCAATCGCTGTCAGCGTAACCTAGCCAAATTTTAGTGTCTAACATCGCCACCTGAACAGATAAGTCGGTGACACTGTAAGCCGGTATTTTGGGCAAGTTTGTACAATAAAATGTCATGGTTATCTTTGAAGTCTTTGTTTCGTTTATATGATCAAGTGGGTAGGCGAGTAACGGTAGACATTTTACGACAAAAGTTTATATTTTTTTTTATTTTAAACTAATGGAAATACTAAAGATTTCCAGATTACACAATAAAAAATAATGTGATATAAAATTAATAAGGCGCTGTGCCTCGCGGCTTTCGCTAATTTTAATTTGAGCGGACCGGTCGGACCTGTTCTGCAGACGACCTCAAACTTAAGTGAATACTAAGAAGTACCTGTCCCCCTAAAACTTGACCCTTCGGTCTTCAAACAGGTTTTAAATAAATTGCAAAAAAATCAGATGTAGTGGTAGTTGTGTGTGAGTAGTGGTTCAATTTCAATTATTAGACAGAAGTTGCACTAACCTCTATCTAGTATGGTATGGATATAATAATATGCTTTATTCCTACCAATAGAGATAATTTTTCAAGTACATATACCAACGAGACGAGAAAATAATATTTTAAAAAAGCCCTAACTAAACCATTCGTTTATACCTATTATCATGGACATCATAAAAAACGAAACGAAGATTTAAAAACAATACGAGCAAATAAATCCACCAGCCAGTTTTAATTAAACGGCTAAGTAGGACTTCCTAACAAATGAAATAAAAAGAACACAAATATGTCGGGCCGTTGGCATACCCTGATAACAGGGCAGGGATGAATGGAAAAAAAGCAAAACAGTTTTGGCGGGAAGTAATGACATGTTTGTACAGTTTGTATGGGAACGTATGCAAAGTTCGCGGCCAACGCCCTCGCAAAACCAACGCTATTGTACACAAGTGTCAAAAGGCGATATACATAAAGGTCAATGAACTTATGAAATTGAAGATTCCACTAGGAAACTCAATCGAAATACAGACATTTTGGCAAGCTACTGCTGATTGGTTTCCTAACGGAAATCCCAATATGATTTTTCATATTTCAACCTATGTTCTATGTTTTGTATTTACAAAAGTATATTTTAGGTACCTCGTTAAGTTTGTGTACGCGTTTTTGTTACACCCTGTACAAATAAGATTCGAAACGCAAATTTTAAACTACACTATCAATGGCCAAGGCGATTACAAACGCAACAAAAGAAAACAATATACATCCAAAAGAATAGAGCATCGAAAGCTGACCAAATTGAAAATGAAAGTTCGTTCAGATCTGAAAGCATCTAAGCACCTGAAGCCACAGAATATATAATAGTACTAGGCTGAAGCTCACATTTAGTTGAAAAGAAATGAGCTTAGAGGTTAGAATTCTCACGGTAATACGTGAGAAACCACAGACAATAATTTTGTACCGCAATTAGTTTTTTTTTGCATCTCCACTTGGAATAATTAAAGGTTAATTTACCAAGAGCGATGTGGTAAGTACGTAGCTGGTTATTATTTTGCAATTTAATAAATTGTGTAAATTACTGAGCATTTCATAAATTCATGGTTTTGTCAACCGAAACGAATTTGATTATACAAAGCCGTGTGTATAAAATTGTAACTATTAGTTCTGTTTACGCAACGTGATTTAAGTGCTGGCTCGGTTTATGCCAAAACTGAATATTATGTAACAATACCTTAGTATGAAAATAATAAAACATATAAATAACGTTTTGTGCATAGGTCAATGCTGTAGGTAATATAAATTAAACCGAAACTTAATAATTACCGAAACAGAAATCGGAGGGTTCGTTGTTACATTAAACAAATCTAAAAACCATAATAAAATGTATTTGGTGTACCCGTTATAGTCTGGCGAGATACAGTATCAACAAAGATGCGCCCAAGTGTTTATTTATATAAACAAACATATTAAATTACATAAACATTTGACTTTCACCACCAGAACATCATCAAGCTAAGAGAAACGTTAAAATTACACACAGTATATGAGCCCTAATAGGCTAGTTTGTGGTAAATACTGCATCTAACTAAATTGATGGTTAATAGCTAAATAAATAAACATATTTTATCAATTTCTAAATTGTAATAGCATAAAATCAAGTTTTAGAAGAAAATTAAAACACATGATCAGTTTCAATTTAATTTTAGAAGGGGAGGGAGGCCTTTGCCCTGCAGTGGGACACCTCGGGCTGTTAATAATAATAATAAAGTTAGGCGAAGCAAAAGAAGTAGGTACTCGTTGAATAACACATGAGCAATGGGCTCAAAGTGATAGGGTCAAGTCTACATACAAAGATAAACAGTTTTTTTAGCTGTTTTCCGAAAATCAATCAAATCAGCTTTATCATTCCTTAATAAAACTCCATATTATGCCAGAATATTATTTGAAAACGTATAAAAATCAGTTTCAGTTCAAGTTTCACGGTCACGGCCGCTGCGACCGTTAACAGACGTAGTTACACAACACATGCCCCGCCATATGGCTTCCTATCACACCAGCACCACTTGAGAACATAACGCACACCAAAATAAACACCAAACCAATTAAGTGGTCCCTTCGTCAACTTGATGCTATTCAGTGATAGCTATTTTCGAGATAGGTATTTTTACCAGCGTCTTATGAAAATTATTCAAATGCCTATTTAAAATATTACCTACTACCATTTTGCTCGGGACCCACATTGTAGCGATTTGACCCTATCACTACACTTTGACACTAGCACTTGAGAACATAACACACGCCGACATATCTGCTGCGAACGGACGAGATATTTCAGTCAATGGAAAAACAACTGCAAAAGAATAAGTAAATATATCATGCGGTTAACGAGCTTTTCCTTGAAGTCATGAAGAATTGTTCCATTATGCCTTCGAAACGTGACAAATATCGACCACTTAAAGAAATGTCGCTCTTCGCCAATTTAGGGCGTTAGGTAGACTAGTGTTTCAATGACTTGAATGAAAAAATCTTTTAAAGAAACCTCATATAAATAGGTGTTATTTTACCTTTACTAGCGCCTTTCCTTGAAGTCATAAAGACTTGTTTCACTATGTCTGTGATTATGTCTTCGAAGCGTGATAAAAGCGCCGACCACTTGATGAAATGTCGCTCTTCGCCAACGCTGGGAATGGACTAGATAATATAAATTTGTGCTATTTTACCTTTACGAGCGCCTTTTCTTGAAGTCATGAAGAATTGTTTCATTATGTCTTCGAAGCGTGACAAAGCGCCTACTTGAATGAAATGTCGCCCTTTCGCCAGGCAACAGCTTGGGACGCTCCCATGGGGCCGGCTAATGCTCGTCGAAGCCCGCTAAACACATAATTGCCTTTATATTGCCAGGGCTTGTTTGCGAATATTTGTTTAGGGCTGTAATTTATAGCCCTGTTTTTGCCCTTTTCGACACTTTTTGTGACAAAAATTTGTTTTCAATCTGTTTCCAAATGTCTTAATTTTAGATGACGAAACTCTTGAAAGTTTTTGGTATAGATTATTTTATTATACAGTTATTAACATTAATAATTACATAGGTACATATTTTCAATTATTATTTTATTGTAAAGGTATACCTACATTAAAATTACGCCTTTATAACAAAAATCTGCCCACAATTTCTCGGACGGCCTTCATTCTAAAGTTTCGGTACTTTTCTTTTTATGTCTTCGTTGTATTGCTAATGACGATCTCGTATTCCCGTCTCGCTAATTACCGGTCTACTTTTAGACGACTCTGCTTATTGTCAGACTGAAATTAAAAATAAACTAGTTTCACGTTGGAGCTATATTTGATTGCAGTCGGGACTGTAACAATAACCACATGTGTTTCATGTTCTATTCTTTAGCGGGCTTGTCTGGTTTAAGTTTGTTGTGATAGATTAGGGAAATACTGGTGACTGATAGTTTTATGAATGGATTAGAAGATTACAAATTGCACGAAAAATACCAATTAAAGGGATTTAATAGAAAAATACATGAGATGTAGAGTTATTAAAAAATAATAGATGTAAAGAAAGAGATATTTTTTTGTAATGAGAATGCCAAATTCAACTCTACAGCTCTATGAAAGGCGCTATAATTTGCGTTCCGACTAGAAACGTTTGTAATTTTCAATAGGTATTTCCGGCGGTATAATCATTTTGATAAAAATAGCTACTTATCTCAAAAATGTTACAGCGTTGAAAGGGACCTATGTAAGTTCAAGTTGACGAAGAGAAAACTTAATTTGCCCCGTGTCTATTTCGGTGTGTGTTATGTTCTCAAGTGCTAGTGTCAAAGTGTAGTGATAGGGTCAAATCGCTACAATGTGGGTCCCGAGCAAAATGGTAGTAGGTAATATTTTAAATAGGCATTTGAATAATTTTCATAAGACGCTGGTAAAAATACCTATCTCGAAAATAGCTATCACTGAATAGCATCAAGTTGACGAAGGGACCACTTAATTGGTTTGGTGTTTATTTTGGTGTGCGTTATGTTCTCAAGTGGTGCTGGTGTGATAGGAAGCCATATGGCGGGGCATGTGTTGTGTAACTACGTCTGTTAACGGTCGCAGCGGCCGTGACCGTGAAACTTGAACTGAAACTGATTTTTATACGTTTTCAAATAATATTCTGGCATAATATGGAGTTTTATTAAGGAATGATAAAGCTGATTTGATTGATTTTCGGAAAACAGCTAAAAAAACTGTTTATCTTTGTATGTAGACTTGACCCTATCACTTTGAGCCCATTGCTCATGTGTTATTCAACGAGTACCTACTTCTTTTGCTTCGCCTAACTTTATTATTATTATTAACAGCCCGAGGTGTCCCACTGCAGGGCAAAGGCCTCCCTCCCCTTCTAAAATTAAATTGAAACTGATCATGTGTTTTAATTTTCTTCTAAAACTTGATTTTATGCTATTACAATTTAGAAATTGATAAAATATGTTTATTTATTTAGCTATTAACCATCAATTTAGTTAGATGCAGTATTTACCACAAACTAGCCTATTAGGGCTCATATACTGTGTGTAATTTTAACGTTTCTCTTAGCTTGATGATGTTCTGGTGGTGAAAGTCAAATGTTTATGTAATTTAATATGTTTGTTTATATAAATAAACACTTGGGCGCATCTTTGTTGATACTGTATCTCGCCAGACTATAACGGGTACACCAAATACATTTTATTATGGTTTTTAGATTTGTTTAATGTAACAACGAACCCTCCGATTTCTGTTTCGGTAATTATTAAGTTTCGGTTTAATTTATATTACCTACAGCATTGACCTATGCACAAAACGTTATTTATATGTTTTATTATTTTCATACTAAGGTATTGTTACATAATATTCAGTTTTGGCATAAACCGAGCCAGCACTTAAATCACAT
>JARACY010002924.1:0-37677 GCA_029255725.1 Scrobipalpa atriplicella | reverse complement strand
GCCGGCCCGGTGTGAATTGAGCCTTACATGTGACGTATACTTACTTCACTATGCTGGGTGCTATTGAGAATAAACTATGTCAGAGGTCTTATCTATAGTTCAATAGCTTTGATACTAGGGTTTATTGAGTCGTTTGTCAACTCTACAACTATATTTAGGTTAAAGAATTTAACTGTAGATCAGCATGTAGATTTTAATTTTAGTAAATACGACGTTTACAATTTTTTAGACCGTTTTTTTCTAAGCAACAAAAGATAAATGATTTGAAAATCTTATATAGGAAATGAGGAAAAAAATATTTTCCTTATAAATTTCTAACTGATTTTTAAACAGGTTTCAAAATCATTAGAAATTCTATTAAAAGGATAAGCATAAGTATTTAGTTTTTAAAATACAAGTTATGGCGTAAAATTGGCATTTATTTACATAACAGGTCATTGAACTTGATTTATAACGAAATATTTGATTTGTTATACAATCAATTCGGTTGCGTAAACATTTTTTCCCTTGGGAGCTTTGTTTCCGCTTTCTTGACAATATTGACGACTAGTTTTTTTTGAGTAACCACCACTTTGAAAATTATTCGTATGATGTATTAGATAATAATCAAGTTTCTCTAAAATTTCTTTATATTTATCATAATAAGACTTAGTAGTGCGATTTTCAAACAAATTTTTGGCTGTGTTTCGTCATTGTTTAGGATAAAGAGACATAAAGAATCTTCACAGTAAAGTGTTGAGCAGAATTTTGCAGTGAAAAAAAAAAACCTGTTCTATAGTTGCAGTCAGCCCAATCACTAACTAAACTGATCTCTGAGTTTCTCTAAAAAAATGGTCTCTCATTTGTCATCTTTGATAACGATAACGGATAGGCTTTTCTAATCAAATACCTACCAGAAAAAGTAAACTCATGTTTTAAGCTGGAAATCGAACCCGCGTTCTAGAGCCAAACTAATCCACTAGACCATAATATTACGTTCTAAGATGAGATGTTTCTCTCGTTTCGTTCCATACGGTTTCACACTTATCAGCAGTTAGAAGTAACGAGCTCACAAATGATATAACTGGCTTGTAATATTGCGTGGCATTGCATTGCTGGCGGATTATTTAAATATGGAATTCGAAATATTCGAATACCTATAGATCAAAATATAGATTTGATCTGCGGATCTGGTTCATTCGTGGAATTTCAATCGCTTATTCATTCATACAACAAGCCTGATGGTGTAGTGAAAAGATCCGCTGCCTCCTGCCCTACACAGGGGGTCGTGGTTCGAATCCCACCACGTAAGTACCTACCAATATGTTTTTCGGTTTCCGAATTTCATTATGTACGTTTATTCGGTGATTTTAGGTGAAGGAAAACATCGTGAGGAAACCTGCACAGGCAAACACCTATGTTTTTTTTAAATGTAGGTGTGTAGTCGATCAATCCGTACTGGGCCCACGTGGCCGAAGAAGGCCCGATCACCCTATGCCAGGGTAGGCTCGTGCCCTTCGTTGGGGACGTACCTATATGAGCTGATGACGATGAATGATGATTCATTCATACCGCGGATTCATGCAAACAAAATGTTCAATATACCTAGAGCGGAAAATATTGTTTATTTCTGTTATGTTCTGAGATACGGTTAATTATGTTTTCAGAAAAAGAAGCCCTGACTGAATAGAAATATCAATCTATTAAAATTGAAAATGTCGATGAAAACATCAGTTTTACAGCTTTATGTTAAAGATCACATCATTCCTTATCATCACGTATCTACAGCCAGTTTCATAAAATCACCAACTCACATGAACAGTCTAAGCCACGCTAAGATTCCCACCTTATACCTACTCTTTAATCCTTATTTTCATACCAATAAGAGCTAAAATCTAACATCACTTGTAGATGACTGTATCCGGCTGCAATGTTGCAATGCAAGGCTGTGGAATGCACCGCACCCGCTCGCCCCGTTAGGGTGTGAAAGTGATGGCGAATCATTCGTATTTCGAACGCGTGAGCATTGGCTGAGGAAATTCAAAGACAGCTGATTTTATTCAACTATACGATGATTTTGTTCGATAGAGGCTATATAGAGATCTCTATACGACAATTTTGTTCGATAGAGGGTCGTATAGTCGAACAAAAGCAGCTGTAATAACAAAATATATTGTATAATGAAAGAGGTAACATAATTATCTTCATATTAGATTTATCAGATCATGACATCATACTAAGTAGAGTCCATGAACGACCTAACAAACCCTGGTGTCAGAGTTTTTAAACCGCCTAATAGACTTTTGATGTGGTTAAACGTGTCATTTGTGTGTAGAAAAATCTCTATTCTCAATAGCACCCAGCATCGTGAAGTTTACGTTAATATAGCCTTTGTTAAACTGCTGGCTGATGCCCAGCCTACCCCGTAGGTTCCATAAGCGTGTTGTTGTGTATATTCTTGTTTTTCTGTAGAGATGGTTGTAGAATCGACAAATGCCCTAGTAAAAAAGTTACTAAATCACCCAATAAACCTCTGACATGGTTCAGACATATTATCGGACACGTACTAAACCTCGGACATATTATCAGGATCGTGAAGTATACTCGTACATCACATGTAGACAAGTTTTCGCACTCACGTTTAGTTGCGCAAGAGTGCGGCGTATGTTGTCTGCAGAGTACGCCTTTGTCAAGCTGCTAATGCCCTGCTTACCCCGTAGGTCCCATACGCGTGTTGTAGTGTGTATTCTTGATCTTCTGTAAATATAGTTGTAGAGTTGACAAACGACTCAATAAACCCTAGTATCAAAGCTATTGAACTATAGATAAGACCTCTGACATAGTTTATTCTCAATAGCACCCAGCATAGTGAAGTAAGTATACGTCACATGTAAGGCTCAATTCACACCGGGCCGGCAGCGGCCGGCAGCGACGCGACGAGCACTTTCAGTGTGAAATAATTTTAAACTTTATCTTCATGCTTATAAATATTAGTATCGCTTGAAAAGTACGAAAAGGCCGCGCGGCCGCCCGCGACGACGCGAGCTGCCGCGAGCTGCCGCGCGGCCGCGAGCGGCTGTCCGTTCCCTGCGCGCGCGCTCCTTATAAGCATGAAGATAAAGTTTAAAATTGTTTCACACTGAAAGTGCTCGTCGCGTCGCTGCCGGCCGCTGCCGGCCGCTGCCGTCCCGGTGTGAATTGAGCCTAAGACAAGTTTTCGCACTCACGCTTAGTTGCGCAAGAGTGCGCGTGCGTGTAACCACTTTACTGCGGAATTCAGACGGATTAGGCTAAATTGATAAATCGTCTGCGAGATATGACTGTTGGCTGTTGAAATGTCTGTTTCAATCAACTTATTATTATACAATTATATGTACAAATGTTATGTCTATCTCTGTGGTCTAGACTAAAAAATGAGCGTTAAGCTTCTAATTCTTTATTTAGAAGATAAGTTATTAAAACTAAGACATTGGTAGCAAAATACGCGACTTAACTAATATAAGTCCATACTTGTCACTTTCTTTCATGAGCGTATCATGAGAGAACAGAACGGGATGGCAGTAATTTTAGTTGAGATTTAATTAAGTCGAGATGGTTACGAATCGGGCCCAGTGAGGCCAATTCGGTAAGAACACGACTTATCTGAATCTCAACTAAAATCTTTGCCAGCCCACTGTTCTCCCGTGATAAAAAAAAATTACAGACATGGATTTATAAGTATTTCCTAGATTATCCACGACTCGTAGCATTCTGCTACGCCGTAGCAATGTGATGTGTATTTTTTTCAAAATATATTTTTTATAGCCCTTAAGGGATTTAAATGTAATAAATCTTCAAAGCCCTATCTTCTGCACCAAAGGCTTCGAAGGTGGCAAGATTTATTCGTTAGGGCTCCGCCCCCCGCCTTCTCTTAACTCCGGCACAATATGCGTATTCATTAACGCACGCACTGACAATGCGCATTAAAGGTCAGTGAAAACTTTTTCTCTTCCTTTTTTGAAGAGCACCTTTAACATTGGGTCGACTGTACAGTAGGACTGTCTGTCTGTATATTTTTGATATGTTCCCGAGTAAAAAAAAAACGTTATTAACACTCATAGAGCTATTTAGCTTTGATTAAAAATCTGGTCCACAGTATTTGATTGAACTTTAAACATGCCACCTTAAGAAACCGTTCCATCGCTGTCTGAGGGTCCGTCCTATTTATAATCAGCGAATTTGAGTTCGTATCAGAAATATCATTCCAGTACAAAACGGTCTGTCAAAACTATACTTAATATCGCTCTCAATCTTGAGATCGCTTCATGGATACGAGCCGATTACTCTTTCCTCAAAAATACTTTTGTCTCTTATTTTTCAAGAGTTCCAGTTGAAGGAGAAATAAATATGACATTTGCGAAAATCGCATTTAAATCATAAATGATTTAATTTAGAACTGCGCCGCATTAATACATGCATTGAATTTTCCTTTCTCTTTCCTGACCATAAAGTCCGTATTCACTTGTCATTTCGTACTGGTATTTGGTACAACAAAGGTACAGTCAAGTTCACAAAAACATAACTCTAGATCCTCTCACTTTTATCTATAAGAGTTTACTTCTTCGCATAAAGTTGTATCCTTTTGCTTAATGGATCGTACATAGAAGTAGAACTATCGCTAACGACCAAAGATATTAGACACTTGATTAGTATGCACGTTCTTAGTAGCCACGGGTCTTATAATATTGGTCAGGTAGTAAACGTCGAAGCCCGCATTCCTATAGTGTTCTACTTGCCTGGTATTAGCATGGCGAGTATGTTTTATGTAAGAAGCAACGGTAATTAGCTGATTTGCTAAGGGTCTAAGGGAATGTGACCTTTATTTTGTTTGGAATTTGAAATATGAAACCTATTCACTTAAGTCTCGCGCACAAAATAGTCTAATTCAATTCTAAGGTAGTGACGGAACAAAGTGTTGAAAAAGTATATTTTGTGAATTATGATTTTTTAACGAATGGGGGCGCCACCGCTACCTCGCGGTGCCAACAAGCCTATATTTTAAGATCCTTTATACCTATAAAAGATGCTAACAAGCCTATTTATACTCTAATAGGCTCGTTGGCACATTTATTTGAAAACCAGCAATTTTTTTGCTCGAAAGTATTTACAAACTACAAGCACTTTTTTACCGTAGACTTTTTGAAGTTCAAACCACCGCATGATACCGTGGGAGCCGACTGTATGTAAATCCATTTCATACATTCTCATAATTTTTTACCCTAATTTTCATTTTAGCCAGGTCATCATCTTCCTAGCCTTTTTCCCGTATCTCTCGGGGTCGGCTACCTAATCTAGGGGATTGAACGAGGGTATTGGTTTTTACACAGACTGCCATCTGACCTCCGCAACCCAGAAGGGAAACCAGACCCAATCCTAGATTAGGTTACACACAACCTTTGAATTTCTTCGTAGGTGTGTGCAGGTTTCCTCACGATGTTTTCCTTCACCGTAAAAGCGCCGAATAAACGTACATATGAAATTCGAAAACTGAAAAACACATTGGTACGTGGTGGGATTCGAACCACGACCTCCTGCACAGAAGGCCGCGGTCCTATCCACTACACCATCCGGGCATTTTAGCCAGGTACCTAATCTAAAAAAACAAAAAACCAATTTTGAAACACAGAGTCCCATTCCTGGTCCAAAATATCCCCTTTTCGAACCACAAACACTTTTCAACGAATACTATTAAAAGTTCAAACGATCTAGCTATACAGTGGGAGCCGACTGTAAGTAAATCTGTCTCATAAAGAGATGTGCCACCAAAGACATTCACTTCACCAACTGAAAAACCTAGAGTACCATTAGCCCATTTTTTTAAAACTTCTAACATTTTTTGAAGTTCATAAAGTCAAAGTCAAATAATTTATTTCCAAATAGATTCATACGAACACTTTTAGAAATATAAATATAAACTCAAGATACCGTGGGAGGGGAGCCGACTGTATGTAAATCTGTCTCATAAAGAGATGTGCCAACGAACACGTTGGTTCTCATTATTGTTAATTTATACTGAACCGGGGTTTATTAACTATTAAATATCTGAAAGACGATGATATATAGTAAGTAGTAGTAAGAAGCGGTCGTGGTCAATTGGTTAGTGTTTATTCATTCCGATAACGAATGTTAAGCAACCAATTGTCGTGACCATCGATGGGTCAATCAATCCCGTACATTAGGTAGCCGATTCCGTAAAATAAGTGATAAGGCTAGGGAGATGATGACGATGATTATAATAGTAGAAGTAAAATGAATCTTATATCTTAAATATTGACGCTTGTACCTTATGTGGAAAGGATGAGAATTTGTAACTACATAAATAAAGTTAGGCCCGTATTTATGATCATCACTTCAGACTGCTGGGAGTTTGAATGCGTATCAGAAATGTCATTTCAGTACAAAATGACCTGTCAAATCCATACTTAATATTGCTCTAAATCTTGAGATCGCTTTATAAATACGAGCCTTAGTGTTTATGTAAAAACTGAAAAAAAAAAAAGTTACAAACAAATAAACGAGATGTTTGTCGAATGTCATTAGTACCTAAAACATACGTAAGGTGTTTAACTTATCACGCGATACATAACTAATTATAGAATTCTAAAGAAATATTTCTAACGTGGTTTTTTTAAAATACATACGTGGACTATATTACTTATGTATATTTTTATCTATTACCTATATTTATGCAAATATACAAATAAATTCAAACGAAAAGGAAATGCAAAATAACACTGCAGTAACGTACACGTCGTAAATAATGTCTTTTGTAAAAAGATCTCATGAGATATAAATTAATGCTATGCGTGCGTGATATTACGCTAATTATTTCTCATTTTCCTTTTCTCGCGTGAGAAATACACGTTTCCACACGAGTGCAGTAATTTTTAATTGCTATCATAATTGACAAAAATATTCTACTGACCAACGCTTCATTGTTACAAATAGAGCATTTAAACGCTAAAATTAAATAGAAATGTATTTAAGGTATTCACGAAACACAATTTTTGTGTCAGCTTGTACAAGACAAGCATAAGCAAAATGGTAAGCGGAATGTTCATATGAAATATCTGTCTGTCGTACCAATATATCAATATCTTATTTAATTTATCAATATCCTTTTTTAATTTTGTATCTATGCACTTTTATTTTATATACATTTATATAATGTTATTTTATCAATTTGTCTATTTGTGATTTTAATTTTTAATTCTTTTTAATCAACTGTATTAACTTTATGAATGCTGTGTTCATCTGTTATTGGTACTCATATCAGGTTGCGACCTAACATTGTATTTTCTTTAAATTATTGTAATATGTGTACCACCAATTGTTACCACAAATTTGTTAGGATCACCAACAGATCCTAATAAATAAAATATAAATATATATAGTACATTGTTGTCGAGGCATGGAAAACCAGCAATTGACGGACGAGTAGGGATTGAATCAATAATACGAGTCAGGCAATTGCTATTTCCGCCGAGGCTTACATAGTGCTTTTCTCAAATTAATGCAAGGAAATACATAAATAAAAAATCTATGGCGTACAGCCTCAGTGCTAGGACAATACAAATGCAAATGGTTGAAACTAAACGCAAGTGTACTTAGAAAAAAAAAAGTTTTGGCATGAAGTCATGGCGTTTTGGACTTTGCTGGAGAGTTTTGGCATGGAGGAATGGCGTTTTGTACTTTGACGGAGCGCTTTGTTGTTCGAAATTTGAAAAAGACGAATTATATGAAAAAAAAAAGGTTTTTTTTTTTAATTTGAGAAACCGTAAATGTCAAAGTTTGCGTATTGATTTTACATAAGGAATAAGACTATTTTCATGCATGTTTGAGAAAAATACATAGAGATTTTCCCAGTTTGGTTAGGACAATCCAGGCTGACTCACTGATTGTCTGAAAGAAAATTCCGTGCTTTTGAGGGCACGTTAAGCCGTCGGTCCCGGTAACTGGCTTTGATAATGATCGTTACATAAAACATTTCAGAGGCCTATTAGCTGTGCTATTTATTAGGTTTCAAAACTCTGACACCAGTATGGACTCGAAACACATAATGACGAGAAGAAGACCTAGAATCATGCCTAGACTAGCCACAGTCAAAAGCAAATCGGTCAAAAAATATTTGACTACTAGTCAAATCAGCAACTTTTTATGAAATGTCAAAAACGATTTTTTGTATTAAAATACTGAGTTATGACGTCACACGCAAGTAAATGTTGACTACTCAAATCAATAACTTATATATTTTTAACTTGATTATTAAATCGAAATGTGCATTATTTTTAATGATGTATGAGATCCACAGTATTTAAGCCATCAGATTAAAGGTATAAACGTTTTGATTTTTTTAGCCACCCAGTCAACATGCCTATCCAAGCACGTACCTACGTAAGTATCTCTACTAAAAGAAAAAACTCTTATAGATCCTTATTCATAATTCTAAGTAAAGGTGGGGACTACAACCCCATTAACAAGGTATTAAGTAAAGCAAAGCTGTATTAAATAACGACATAGAAATAAACTGGATAGAACCAGTTATAAGCGGTTATGGCCGGGAAGATCCAGAATGGTGAAGATGCTGTAATAACATAGAATACAAAACTGGTCATGTGTTGATGTAGTCGCTTAGTGTGGTACTATTTTTTTATATTCGTCCTTATTGGTCTTAAAATCCGACTTGTTTAGAATTTTCGTTTCTTTAATGATAGAATACAAAAAAATATTCAGTTAAACGCACACTACATAAAAAACCTGTAACCGGAATTTTATTTCTGAAATATCAAATCCCGTGAAACTGAAAATAGGTACTAAGTGTTTACCCTCTGGAATATGTGGTTGTAAGTATGTTATTTTTAAATTGTTAAACCTAATTGCCTACATACCTAAGTAGCCGTAACATGAGATGGAATGATGAAGTAAATTGTATAATTATGACAAAATACACACATAAACATAATCATAATTTAAGTGTATAACTTTTATGATACAGATTATTGTATTTATTCATTATGATAAGTTCTGTTCCATTGATTAAAACTTATTCAAGTACTCGTATTTCATTAATATCAATCAAGTTATAATTTCTCTTATTAATAACCCAGATAAAAGTCTATTCAATTACTTTCTTCATTATAAAGCTAGTCAATAACGTCTTGTATCAGCCAGGTGTGCCGTAAAATTGGTATTCTTATTTATTAGGCTGTATGTGTGTCGATCCACTACTGCCTCTCCGCTTCGAATGTCAATCGGTCAGTGCTCTCGGTTTTGGCGGGAGAAACTGGCCGGGCCACTTTTTTGTGTATTTTACTTTCTCGCGCGGCTTGCGCCTTGTCGAGAACAAAATCAATAAAAAAGTTGAAGAAATTGCGAAAATTCTTACTTTTGATTTTTATGTAGGTAGATTGTTGCTGGCCAGTTTTTGAATTGACTTTTGAATAAATAAAAATGACGTTTTGTTGTGTTATTTTAATATGTGGCTTGGCAACTTCTGCGTCAAATATTTTCAAAATAACGGATATCCTAAGAATTTGATTTTAAACTTTCATAAAAAGATTGTTTTTTGCTAAAAACCACGTTCGTTCAGCTGGACTAACTGTATTAGAAATTCTCTTCGTAAAATTCTCAAGCAATCTTGCATCATGCCAAAACGAACGAAATCCGAGAGATTCGCTGAATCTCTGTGATGGTGTGACACGTGGTTTACCAGTAGGTAAAATTTACCGGTAGTAACGCTATTTAATCATTATAAATGTCTCTACCTACATAATAAAAAAAATTGGTCAATTATAAAGGCACATTTTTTTTCCTATAGAGCACTATTTAGCACTATTTCTGGCATTGTCAAAATCAATATTTATAATGTTTTCAAAGGTGAGTCCGCGCGGCCGTATACTTAATTTGTGATTACAGCTTGAAGGACATGATACTGATAGGTAAACTTAGCTCCAAATACAAAAATCTCGTAGTTATATGGATCGTCTTACAAAGTTCACTTGAAAAAGAAGTAAAAATTATATCAGCTCAACCAGTATCAAAATATATTTTTAATGCCTTTGCTCCACATTGGCTCCACAATCCACGAAACCTATTGACAAGTACTGAATCAAAATACTAACTTAACTACTGTACCTAGTAAAGTTTTATTTCTACCCAGCTGATCTCGTGAAAGCAATAACCTTGCGTCGTCGTCTTGGCGTGAATGGGCAACCAGCAGACGGGTGACCTACAAACGTCAATGCGAAGTTAGTGTAGACGATATTTTTATAACGGTATTCGGACCTATGACAGTTTTACAATGAATATTACATCACTGTAACTAATACTTATCTAGTACACTTACTACAATTGGCTACTTTCCAACTAGTCAAATCAGCAACTTTTTATGAAATGTAAAAACGCTTTTTTGTATGAAAATAGTGAGTTATGACGTCACATTTTAGTAAATATTGACTACTCAAATCAATAACTTATATACTTTTAACTCGATTGTTAAAATCGAAATGTGTATTTTTTTTTAATGATGAATGAAATCCACAATATTTTTAGCCATCAGTTTTAAGTATAAACGTTTTGAATTTTTTAAGCTACCCAGTCAAGTACCCAATTACTACTTTGATGAGTTATAGCCATACTTCAATGCTGGACTGGGAGTGATAGAAAAACATACAATGTACCAGCTGCATCTCCTCCCGTGCTGTTAAAGTCAGCTAAGGGAATCGAGGGTTTCAGTGTATTACAATTTAGGCGATGGGCTGACAACCCGTCACTATAGTAATATACATAATCAACATCTGCATAACCCTCAAAATTTGTCAGACGTGGTGGAATGACCTATATTTGGGTCGTTTTTGCTATGGATAAAAGCGTGATTTTATGTATGTATGTATAGCCATAGACTATAAGTTTCGACATAAGTAGTAAATGGGCTATTTTTTCTATTGCCTTCCATTTATAAGTATTTTGTACTTATTTGTAAACAAGTCATATGAATTTGCAAAATCAAAGATGATGAATTGATGACACAACATCAGAGGAAGTTATAGCTTATTGCTGTAAAGTTTAGTAACACGGAGAGACACATATTTAAAGCGATACTATAGGATACTACCTAACAATGATTCAAATCTCACACAATTTAAATACCAATGTTATTTCCACTTTTTCCGGTCATCAAACCATGGGAACTAAATTATTGATCATGTATTGAACTCGATCAATATAATTGAGGATGCGTGCGACACACCTCAAAATCAGCAGGCGGAAACGGGGCCACTAAAAAACATGTTATACCTACGACCTAAACCCACAAGTTCAAAACTAGTTGATAGTAATTTGCAAATTACTAGTAATATCATGCATGGTAGTTAATGTGGGCTAGTAATCCAGACAAACATAAAATATTCCTGTAATTATTCTTAGGCATGTTAAGGGATATATACGTTCTTACATACTCTACATACATATATTCACGCCTTTATCCCTATTGGGGTAGGCAGAGCGTAAACGACCTAATCAATGGTCGTGCCGTCACGTCTGACAAGTTTTGAGGGTTATCCCATATGGATCTGTATATTGCTATAGTGACGGGTTGTCAGCCCATCGCCTAAATTGCAATACATTGAAACCCTCGGATCCCAATCCTCGGATAGAAGAGCAGCTGACACTTTCTATATTTTTAATTCACTTCCAGTCCAGCATGGGAGAACAAAACTACTATGAACTTACTTGCTCTATCATCAATGAAAACCTTTATCTTTCATCTTACGCATTCCTCCGATAATCAAATCTCTACATAATCACGCCTATCTATGCATCGTGATACGAAACTCAACAGCCCACATACCGAAGCCGCCTTTCATCGTGAGCGAACTTGTATAAATATTTATTAAGCAAGTTGCATCTACCCTTGGCAGACCTGGCAGTGGAATGAGGAAGCCGGCCAGGAAATGTTTTTAGTTATTTATTCGCATCATATTTCGTTAGCTCGTTTTCGAATGTGGAATTCGCTTTTTTGTTCTTCTTGTTATGAATGGCGGTTTGTTCACAGCCAGTTCCTTGAAGTTTGTTTTTAAATGGCTTAAAACAGGTGGAGTAATGTTTATGTTTAAATTTCAATTTCGCAATGAGTTTACTGTTGACTCTAGGCCACAGGTAACTGCAAATGAATGAATCCAAAAGCCTTCTATGTATTAGCATTCTCATATTTTTACCTAGTATAAGCTACTTGCGGGGTGGAGTCATGGGTCATTCAGGCTGACTTGCCTACAGACAAACCTGCGAAAATCCTGTAGAAGCTTATTCATCAAAAAATTACGTTGCAATTGCAACTGAAGAAAAGAAATCTAATGTTATTATGCTATTTCCTCCTATCTATCGCCTATGTCAATACACGTGTTTTTCTAACGTGACAATAAATTTCCATAGTAGTAGGGTTTACATGACGCAACCACTTTCAGAAAACATCGGAACTCTCCGCTTCATCATAATAATATCGAATGTCTTTACGTGGGTTTGTACACTGACAGCTAGCGGCTAGGCGGTTGCGGTTTTAAAACCTGCTGTTGTATGTGGTTGCTTACAGGTAGCAGATAATTTTCTTTCATTAACGTCCGATCCGATCGGAGTTGCATATTATGAAGAAAAATGTTTTAGAATTACAAACTGTTTCATTTTCAGTGAAAATTAAGCACTGTCGTATCCGGTCAGGGATTATTTAATTTATTAAGCATTTTAACAAGCAACATTCCCTTTGAATTTATAACAGAAGTTCATGATGCTATGTTATGATCTAATTCTGCATTCGTTAATCCGCCTGCTAGGCGTGGAGAGTATTTACAGACAGTACAAATCTTTTGACTAGGATAGGCTCATCAATAAAGTAGAATTTTATAAAAAATAAAAAACACTCATCTCAGCGGCGACCGCCGCGGCGACTGACCTCCAATGTAAATAGACGCTAATTCCCAAACCGTGGCCGGTGGACTTTCTACATACGACTATGCAAACATTGTCTATTTGCGCCGCAGACCTAATCAGCATTCATGGCATTTACGCGCGGAGACTATCGGCGGGTCTGTTACTAGCTGCCCTAGCTGGTGGGTATTTAATCTGTGGTCAGTTAGTTTTTTATACTAAACTTGATGAGCGTTTCTGTGGGAATGGTTCTGGAATGGAATCGGTTATTCCGATGAAGACATTTCACCATTCGCGCAAAAATGCTGCAGCTCCACCGAACTAGCAGCCTTGAAAATTCTACAATCAATCATAGGACCAATTACCTGCGTTATATAGAACATATAATACGTATACACACAGAAAAAAATAATTAACAAATCTAGTTGAGCTATTTAAAAAGTACAAAAATTTTGTTTTTAGTAACCAAACTTTGATCATAATTTACAAAATATTTAGCTGTTAGCAAAACTTAGTTTTGTTATTATTAACACAGTGACTTGCAAACTTTAGTAAACAGTAGTCAAAAGTTTGGTTTCTTTTAGATAAACTTTTTTTTCAGTGCAGCTACTTATGGTGATCGGTACAGAAAGTGCCTATTTAGCATAATCATAATCCTTTTTTAGATACTTCGTGAGGAAGACAGCCCTGAGATGTAAACAAATCCATTAATTTAATCAAAATTTAATGGTTTTTACCTTCGCATGATTAATTCACAAAATTCACGATCAGCTTACGAAATGATAGAGTGCCCGTTTGCATGCTTCGGTGAGTTTATACTATGCACGCTATTGGTCACTGATTCTATTGATTAAGCCGTTGGTCCCGGTTGATATCGTAGATATTAGTAGTTAAGCCATCAGAGGCCAAAACTCTGACAGCTGGGTTGGCCACTAGCCCGGCATAAGCCTAATCTAGGATTGGAACTGGTTTACCTTCTGGGTTGCGGAGGTCAGATGGCAGTCGCTCTGTGTAAAAACCAGTACCCTCGTTCAGTCCCCTAAAGATTTAACTACACATCAACTAGAATTGAGTAGCAGAATCACATAAATATACAAAATATGAATTCAATGTTTCACTGCTATTTTAAAGATGAGTGTAGCATAATGAGAGTGATCGTAATGCCAGTTGTGTAAATGCCGTAATTAATTATGTATTAATGAATGATTTTATTTAAATGAGATCTAGTTTAAGACGAGTTGTTTACTTGTTCTATACTTTATAGAGCTAGTTATAATTGCACAATAGTAGATAGGTACTCATAAACTTGTTATTCTTTAATGGGTATAATACGTCAAGTTTTAGTGTGGAAAAATAGAACAGGCAATTCGCTTTGTTCAAAAAAAACATTTATTTTATATTTTTTCTGAATCTTTACGTAATAACAACGGTAGGGCACATTAATTTCACTGCTATTTTAAAAGACATAGTACAAATAGTTTTTATTCTACACAAGAAACCAAATCTTATGTTACGTTGTGACGTCACGCGTGTACAGTTACTTAAATTATAATATAAAAATAATGGCTGATCTAAAACTGAAAACCATGAAATCAGTTTTTTTAAATTTTTGATGATGAGGATGGAGTAGTCCATCCCTGGCAAAGGAACCAATAGATTACTTTAAAAAACGACTGAACGATTCCTCTAAAAGCTAAGTAGGTACTGCAGGCTTGCAATTGCAACTACACTTAGCTCTAGGAATCGTCAACTCTTTCTCGATTACATCTGTTTGTAGACTCGAATCAAAAGCAAAAATAAAACAGTGCAAATGATCTTCCCACAAAGTAATACCATAGCTCTATTATCGGTGGTGTAGTTGACATTTACCAACCCAACGCGTCTGCGTGGGCGCATTGTGAGAGATGAATGCTAACAAACAGACACACAAACTGGTCCATTGTGTCTATTATAATGCAAGCTTTGGTATTTATTATTGTTGTGAGATCGATTTGGTTATCGACTTGTAAATAGACTAAAATGTCGACGACCGGCTCCAGCGTATAGTTGGAAGTGTAGGTACGCAACGAATAAAGTTCCAGGTTTGATTACCGGTAGGGAAGAAGTAAGATGTTACATACATTTGTTCTGGAATTGGGATAGGTATTTTTGTATGTTTATGTACAGAACACGCAAAAAAAAAAACGGACCCTGTTACAATATCTGAATTACCCTTTAAAGTTTGTCAGACGCGGCGAAAACAATCTGCGCAATACTGTTACTCTGCTTAGCCTGAAACTCAATATACATACTGTTAGATGAAGAAATCGATTGTCGAGGAACAACACTGTTCTGTCGTGCGATAGTGTCCCATCCCTATTGCGTTTGAGAGTAACTGTTGTCTGTGACGTAAGTATCGACCGCGTATCGAACGATGTTTGTTAATTACCAAGAGCTTATATTTATGTTTGATTATTTTAATTCCAAATGTTAAAAATATTGTTTTAATAATAATAGTATCTCAACACAAGACTATTGACCACAATTCGGCGTAAACAAGATTTACTAAAATAAAACCATACCCGTCATTTTCCGTCTTGAGCGAACGGAAAAGGATGGCAGTATAGACGGACTTATTATAATTCTGTCACATAGAACTCGTTTAAAAAAATTCAAAGGATTTTAGTTACAAAACATCTTTTGTATGAAAATGATGCCATCATTGGTACAGGAAAGGAACCAACTCTTGAAAAAATTTAATCCCGATTTTAGTATGGAAGTGCCGCCTCTGTGCCACGTGTGCGCCGTGGGCGCTGTTTAGTTTTTTTTAAAGAATGGATACAAGGTTCTTTGATATCGATTGTGCATTTGGTCCTTCCCTTACTTCCAATTTTTACTTTTCGTTGCATCTTTGTTAAAAGTATGGGGAAGGTGCATCGAAAAGTAAACTTTTTAATTTTTTCAGCATTGCCCGGATGGTGTAGTGGATAGGGCCGCGGCCTTCTGTGCAGGAGGTCGTGGTTCGAATCCCACCACGTACCAATGTCTTTTCGGTTCTCGAATTTCATATGTACGTTTATTCGGCGCTTTTACGGTGAAGGAAAACATCGTGAGGAAACCTGCACACACCTACGAAGAAATTCAAAGGTTGTGTGTAACCTAATCTAGGATTGGGTCTGGTTTCCCTTCTGGGTTGCGGAGGTCAGATGGCAGTCGCTCTGTGTAAAAACCAGTACCCTCGTTCAATCCCCTAGATTAGGTAGCCGACCCCGTGAAATACGGGAAAAAAGGCTAGGAATATGTACTGTTTGTAAAGTACATCAACACAAGTTCATTTTGACGTTTATAATTCGAACATTACTCTATGATAGTAGATTAAAGAATTTATCGATAGTTGATACTTGTTGACGATCGACCAATCACGTTACGCAATATGTTACGTGTGACAGCTACGGGACTTACGGTTCTGTTGTACAGTCGACTACACAAGTTTTATACACATTTTATGGGTGATAAAAAAAAATCTCATATTCTTTTAAAGTAAATAAACCATTAATCAATGAAAATGTGTATAGCCTGTACCAAATTTGGTTGTACCCGCCAGAAGGTAGCTCAATACTCTTATACAGCGAGCGTTCTTGTAAAATAAATTTGTCAAAATCAAAAAGGGCGTAATTATATAATATAAAGTACCTACCTTACCTACTTACATTTTCACCATGTTTAAAATATTGGATGATGTTCTTATTCATGTGAGAGGTTGTCATATCAGCTCATTATGACGTAAATTGTAATACTTGCTGGCTGTGACCTATACTTATATGCTCATAATTATACCTTCATAATTTATGTGGAAAGTAATGTACTTTGAAAAGGATTTTTAGGGACAAGTTACTTTATAAAACTACTCCTGTATACAAAACTGTACTCAACGACTGTATATTAAACTTACTATTCTAAGTTTACGATAAAAAAGAAATATAGGAAGTTGTCTCTCTAGTCCCACTTAGAATGTGCTTATTCCGCTTTCGGTGTGTTTATTAAACGTGTTTTTTATGTTCGAATTATAATAATGTTTTATGTTCTTCTGACATAAGTATGTAGATTTGTTATTAGATTTTTAATTCGGAAATCAATTTAATTTATGTAGATTTTGTCGGAAGGAGTGTCGAAATATCTAAGTCGTTGAAATATGAATGTGATAGTTTGCAAATAGGGTCAATATTATTAATTAAACAATTATTTATTAGTTTTTTATGTATGAATCAAATGTAGCCCATGTCCGGAATAAAAATAATCTGTATTTTATTCTAGACCTTAGTCAAATTGTACATATACATATATGTATCAGTCTATCTAGTCTAAAACCATCCAGAAATTTTAGCGTGAAAGAATACATCTTTACATAATTATGTATATCTAGTTCACCAACAAATTGGGTTCCAAAATGTTTCTTACTCAAAACCTCCTTCTCTTGTATTCCAGGTGGAGTCAGGTCGCGAAGAACTGAAGAAGGAGCGCGAGATCATGCAGCTGGTGGCTGGTCTGCAGCTGGGCCCGGAGGACGACCGCAGGGATCTTCCTCCTCATATGATCATTAGGGGCAGGCACGCGCCCAGGTGAGCATAACACTTTAGCGCATAGATTGTTCACAACAAGCAACACGCACGGGTCCTGAAACGCGGTATCAAGGTTTTTCGGCAACCTGCATATATTATATACATGTAGCGGCGGATTGAGGTAGGCATTGTACCTAAGGTCTTTAGAGGAGCTGAAGATGGACCGGGATATTAATGAAGCTAGTGGCTGGTATGCAGCTGGGCCCGGAGGACGACAAAAGGGACTTCCCGCCGCATATGATCATATGAGGGGCAGGCATGCGCTTGCAAACATCTATACCGCGTTTCAGGACTAGGTGCTTCAGTGCCACCATCTTCATGATCTCCCGATCCTTCCTCAGATCCTTTCATGTCCTAACGTATAATATGCTAAGCATATCACTGTATATGCCAGGTGTTGAAACGCGGTATTAAATTTTTCTCGGGAAACTGGATACAAGCGGTGGCAACGTTTCGACTCATGTTTCTTCTCTTGATTAATTTACTGTCTCGAAAAGGTTTCAAAGGAATTTCGATGACTTTATAGTTCATCAATGTACAGTACAAACTACCGTTATCAATAGCAATCCTGATTTACAACCTAACAAACAACATAAAACTTAAGCTATTGAACGTGCGATGTTTACTAAACGTACCTACATTCATAAAGTCACGTTATGTTCCTTACAGTTTAGGCAGCATATCAACAGCCTGTCATCACATCGTATATAAAGGGTGTAAGGGACAGTGCACCAAAAACTTGCTCTGTCAACAACTGAACAATTTTTGAAGATATTTTAGCACTCACAATGCTATTTTATTCTGAATGTCTGAGGTCGTGGCCCGAGCGAATTTATTATTTTCTTTCTTTCATATTTATATAAAACTGAACAAGTTTCGCAAAAATATCTTCGTTGTTCAGTTTCGAAGACCAATTAATCCCTTTCAGTTTTCGGTACACCATCCTTACACTCTGCATTTTGGTGTTACATACCTACATACATATACGGGGTGTAAGGGACAGCATCCCGCAAACTTATAGGGGTTGCTCAGTCAACGAAACTGAACAACTACCACCAGGATTTTTTTTCAGGAAATGAAAAAAAAAATTTGCTTTTTCATACAAAATGACCACCTCGATCAGACAATTTGTATGGAAAAGCAAAATTTTTTTTTCGTTTCCTGAAAAAAAAAATCCTGGTGATATGTGTTCAGTATCGTTGACTGAGCAACCCCTATCAGTTTGCGGGACGCTGTCCCTTACACCCGGTATAAAGTCACGCCTTTATCCCTTGCGGGGTAGGCAGAGCGTGAAACACCTAGTAAATGCGCCTTCGCCACGTCTGACAAGTATGTGTTTCGCTATAGTGACAGGTTGTCAGCCCATCGCCTAAATTAGAATATGCTGACTTCTACAGCATGTCCGGAAGGAAGGGCAGCTGGAACACTCTGTTTTTCTATCGCTCCCAGTCCAGCATGGAAAAAAAATACTGTGTATTTCCATAGACCGTTTGTTTTCCGTTTACTAAAGCTATCCTGTGTTGCCTTTTTCAGATAACACCACGCCACGTCAGCTGTGCTGCTAACTACCGGCCAGGAGTGGAACTACGGGTTTGATTCTACACGGCGTCTTTAGAGGAAATGCGACTTAGTTTGACGTACATTGCTGTTTGATTTGTGTCTCAAAAAATAACTTTTACATAATTATGTTTCTCAAAAATTGATAGAAAGTGATAGTGTCAACTTTCGTATGGTAACTGAAATTTTTGATACTGAACAAGTTTTGTACACAATAATTTTTTCACAAAAGGTAAAAATTTAATCAGCCACAGCAAAACAGAATAGTTTTCATTTTTTGAAATTCAGCTTCGTTGTCAAAGTTACCCCATGAGAACTTTTGCGTTATTTTTTATACCCTCTACACTACAACGTGTAACATAAAGGGTATATGTATCCTGACGGCTGTGAATCTGCACATCAAACTGAACAACTTTCCTTAAAGATATAGGTCGAAAACGAAAAAAAAAATTACCTTCCAAACAAAATGCATCAGCGCTGATAGCGCATTTAGTATGGGAAGTCAATATAATTTTTTCGTATTTCGATCTATGTTACTTAGGGAAAGTTGTTCACTTTCATAGGCAAATTCACACCCTTCAGGATACATATAATAAATTCCTCTTGCACCCTATATAAATAGACCACCTTAAAGAAAAGCAATGTAAATCAAACAAGTCCGGCGGATTAAGACGTCAAGTAGAATAAGCCTGCCCATGCGCATGACCGGAAACAGTACCTCCGAGTTCGAATTACGAATCCACCATTCAGATCGCACCAATCGATTTGATCCATTCTGAACCCTATTCAGTTACAATAAGAAACAAGATAAGTGTAAAAATAGATGAAAATAGGCTGTCGACATAGATTGGTTAATTTAATCGATGTTTTATCGATTTTCATCGCAACATCGTTGGTCTTACTTATTGGCATGCGAGGTTTCTTTTGTGTTGATTTTGATACTTTCTAAATGAGTTTCTGGACATTATGACTTTTTATATTATGTCAGTCATGGCCTTCCATATATTATTAAAAGAAAAATATATCGTGATTTCTGACAAGAATTTATATCAAGTTAATCACCGGTATGATACTTAAAATTTCAGGTAGGTATGATGAACCTTAAACGTATAGTATATTATACCTAAAACTTAAATTAAGTATATTATAACTTATAACGCTGTAATATCAGAATTTGCCTACCTACACTTTTAAAATCTTTAATTACTTAGGTAGGTACTAATGTTAAGTGTCGTGTCATACATGTTTTACAATATTTGAGAAAATAACGAGCCCAGTTGGCAATCTGACTTAATATTTAACATTCCAAACAAAATTGATCCTATTAAAATAACATAAACTTGATCATAACATTATACAAGTTTTGCCCAACAATAATTAAAAAGTTATCATTAAATCTTTCATGCCATTTATTTTTAATCGATTCGCTGACAAATTATTGAGTTGACTCTAAAATTAAATTATTTAGGTCAAGATTAACAATTACGTCTGTAATAAATTGCTAATTTATGTCAAGAAATACCAATTTCTTGTAACTTTACACGTGCTATTTTTCATCTATTACGCTTTTACCATTTTTTTTTCAAGACTGTAATAATGAATTCTGGAATTATAATTGTTTTTATATTAAGTCATTATATGAAATCTACTTCGTACTTATGATAATTTATAATGTGCCTTAATATGGAATATTGTGGAAAGGAGGCTAGTTGCTTCATTGTGTAACTTATATGGTTGCTTTTTAATAATAATAAAAAAGAAATCAAACCTTGAAAACTAAAGAATAAAATTATAGAGTGAATGTAAATATGAACAATAAATATAATTTTAAATCAGAATGAACAGCAAGTAATAATAATAAATAATTGGAACAAAATGAAAAAAAATCTTATGAATTCAAAAACACAAAGAGCAACTAGCAAGAGATTTAAAATCGAAAGATTTGTACAAAAGTAGGATAGTCATAGAAAAAGAATCAATTGTATGATAGATTTATTTTTTTACGATTTTATTATTATTTTATAAAAATAAATAACATCGTTGTTTCAATTGCATTTGTTATTTTGTAACACATTAAACAGCGAAGTTATGTTTAATTATTCTTATTTAAGTTGATAGGGGCCTATACAATAAGCATTTTTTTTTTTATAAGTATTTTGGCCAAGAGTCAATAACTAAGAAAATAAAAAAAATCTACACTTGAACTTCATAGGCCCTTATAGTGTAGGTAGGTTGGTATCCGTATTTACTTATGTTTATTTTGAATTTGTATATGAGTTTTAGATTACAACTGTGTTTTCTTAAATAATTATTTTATTACCGATAAAATTAATACTAGAAACAAAGAGGCAAATTGTGCTGAGCTTAAAATATATTTTGTTACATTACTTTAAACTTTGTAAATAATTTCAGAAAACATAACTAAAATAAAATATATCGAAAATATTTTAGGCTATGAGTGCCATTAACGTTATTTCGTTTCTATTTACCTATTATTTAATAAAAAGACAATAAAATATAGTAGAATATGAATTCATTGACATACAAACAAATATTACAGTAAAGAATGTCTCTGTATATAGGAAAACAGGAAACATATTTTAAGTATTTTCAACGAATAAACAACGATGTATCCAATTCTTATAATCAATTGTATTTTTTTTAATAAATATAGTTTAAAACAACACTTACGTTCTCTCATTGCAAATGTTTATACCTTTTATCAGACTCAAATATTCCAAAAATATTATACATAAAATTATACATGCTGTATAGTATCAGCCCTAAAGTACTACCCTGTGGAACTCTTAATAATAAATAAACATTTTGAATATCAAAATAAGAAATGGTCATTTATAATAAAAAAAAAATTATAAAAACATACTCTAAATCACAATAGCAACTAACACTCATGTAGCAATAAAATAACAACATGATACTTTTATATTATAATTACTGTTGTGATAAATCAAACGCATTTCAAAAATCTGGAGTTTCCTTCAAAACCAGAAAAGAATTTTCTATACGCAAATAGTAACCAGCGCCATCTATCTGATAGTATTATATTATCCGTGCTATTACGCACTTTTTTTTTAAAGAAAATGTGTAAAACGATATTCTACTATGCATGGCATCTAGTGGTAAAAGTAAGTATCAACAACAAGCCAGAGATCGATCAATGCCTGAATAAAATTACCCACCCATCCTTTCACTTGTTGCATAGCACGGATAATATAATACTATAGTAATAGTCAAAATACTTAGCATTACTCCTCAAAACCTGATTGGTAACTTTGAATATGAAAAAATGCGTTAGGTGTTCTTCATCCTCCTTTTCCCCTTCTTGAATCCATACTGGTTTTCCATGGTGGTTTTGACAGCATGCGCGGAGGAGAAGCAGCTGGCACATTCAATGTTTTTATCGCTCCCAGTACAGCAAGTAAGAATTTTATACGTACGGAGTCTACAAACCGGTCAGACTGTATTAAACCAACTTTTACTGCCTATCTAACACCTACTCAGGTTGTTTATGTGTTCAAGCACTATCTTAAATTCGATCAAAACTGTTTGCGTTCATACGAATTTATTGCTCTACGGTTCCATTTTCTCCATAGATATATAAAATACAATTTGCTGGTTGTACTTACGTGCACTGCACCATAATACGCTGATGCTTCAACCTATTTTCAGTTTTATCAAAGCTCATTTGTTTTAAATAAGTATATCTGGATATCTAAAGTTTTGCATAGATTTTTTCTTTTTTCTACTGCTCCGAATTATTCATCTTTTTTTTACACTTACCTAGTATGATCCGTAACAAGATCTCTTTCTTGTTTTGTGGTAGTCTTCTTCTTATACATATCTTTTTGTTCTTTAATAGAGTACCAGAAGACAACAATTTCTTCTCAGTATAATTCCTTGTAATTTTAGAAATTCGATCTATATACATTCTTTATCTACAATTCTACACTGATCTAGTTAGAAACTTAATGACGGTGCGTAAGAGCGCACACAGAACGGTTATAACGCCACTATATGTGCCCCATACCTTATTCCTTAAACATGAGGGTCAAATTGCAATATCAAATTGTAGCAGAACTCATCGATCTAATAATAATCAAGTGTTAGTTTGTTCATAATTGATGGCATGGCGTTATGATACGAATTAACGGTGAAAACTAAAGGTTTGAGCTTGTTATTATTTGTAAGATGGTATCTGGGTAGAAAGTGAATCAATACGACTTCTAGGTTAATATAAGAGTAAACACTGCTGTGTAGTAATAAAAGCAAGTCTGTTTGCTGAAGAATTACTTGTTGTTATGTTGTCTGTCACAAAACTATTCTACAACGTTTCTAAATAGATATGAAAGAAAGAAAATAACAATTTCGCCTCGGGCTACGACCTCGGGCATTCTTTATCTAACTATGGTACCAAATAAATGCTTTTTCTTTCTTTCTTTTTCTTTATTTATTTTCTTTCTTTCATATTTATAATATTAAATAAAATAGCGTTGTGAGTGCTAAGAAATCCTCAAAAAAAAATTCTAAATAGCTTGGCCTCTGTACCGTGGTTTGCTTAATTAAGATCTTCCAGTGGAAATATAATATTATGTTTTCCCGCGGTACTTCCATGCTGGACTGGGAGTGATAGAAAAACATAGAATGTACCAGCTGCATCTCTTCCCGTGCATGTTGTAAAAATCAGCTAAGGGAATCGAGGGTTTCAGTGTAGGTATTGCAATTTAGGCGATGGGCTGACAACCTGTCACTATAGCAATATACATAATCATCATCTGTATTAACCCTCAAAACTTGTCAGACGTGGCGGAACGACCTAATGTTTAGGTCGTTTTTGCTCTGCCTACCCTATTAGGGATAAAGGCGTGATTATATGTATGTATGTATGTATGTATGTTTGTATGTTTCCCGCGGTAAAATGCATTAGACCTCCAACTACTTACACTATGAAATCTGCGTGCAACTCTATACAGTAGTTTTTGCGTGAAGCGCGTACAAACAAGCAATAGACTGTCAAAAATACTAAACCAAGGTACCTGGTGCAACACATCTCGCTGGCAATACAGCGAGGTAACGCTGCCAGTGTGATGGGCACATTTCCACCAGGTTCAATTCGAGGCGGTCTTTTGGACTAGTATACATGTATATTGTATGTTTTAATTTGACGAAAAATGTATTTTTGGAAATAAACTTGGGATTTATTCATTTATACTAAAAAAAAAAAAACCAAGGAAGGTGCTATTGTGACCCCGGCGATTCATAGGAGACACCAAATGGTGGGCGAAGAATGCAACTGTGTAGCCGCAGTGGTGGCAGCACCCAGGGTACTTCTTCTTCTATCGTGTGGGTTTCGAGTCGATCGACCCGATGAACTCTGGTGCCACACAGTTTTTAAACCGCCTAGTAGCACAGCTAACTAATAGGCCTCTGACATGGTTTGTGTGTTACTGTCACTATCACAGACAGCGACCGGGACCGATGGCTTGTTGGATGGATGCCCTCTGAAGCAAGGAATATTCCAGACAATCAGGTGATTCAGCATGGTCCTAACTAAACAGGGGAAAAATCTCATAAAGCGGTAAGTTGACAAATATCAACTTCGTGTTCCCTTCCGCCCCCTGGGAATCGAAACCAGGACCTCCGGATCGGGAGCCCATGGCTCAGACCACGTGGGCAGTCTAGTGTACTAATAAGTGCCATTCTTTGTGCGATTTCCGTTATTACAGAATAATTTGTCAAGTGAAGAGTGATCACCAAAGAGGATATAAAATCACTACGTTTAAGAGTCGGCACTTCAAACGGGATTAATATTTTTCAAGATTTTGGTTCGTATTCTCTAACAATGAGGAATCGTTTTCATACAAAACATCACAAAACTTTTTACTATGGAGTTTCTACTGACTGGTGATCACCGTATTCTCACCTTTAACCAAGCAGCAATTATTTGGAGTTTAGTTCATTGAGCCTCATAGTCTTGGCAGGCGTGAAGCATTGCGCCCAATGCCAATTATCTTGGCAAGCATGAAATATCAAGCCTAGTGTCAGTTATCTTGACTTACATGAATACGTAGGTTTAGGGGCATGGCAAATGGGAAGCGGTGCGGCGCCGTTGCGTCGCCAACGCGTCGTTTTTGTATCGAAACTTCAAATCAAACTGCGCTGCGCAGACGTAAATTACATACAAATTTGACGCGCCTCCGCCTCGCCCGCGCCGCACCGCTTCCTATTTGCCATGCCCCTAACTGTGCAAAAATATACGTAGGAGTAGGTATACAGGTGTAAACCGTACGCAAAATTTCTCAACTTTGAAGCTAGGTTTCGTCGGATCGTCGGCCTAATCCACCTATACGACAACCCACATCACACATTCATTGCCGCTTTTTAAATAGCAGATTTATAACTTTTTCTGTAGAAGTAAGGCTCGTATTTATAAAGCGATCTCAAGATTGAGAGCAATATTGAGTGCGGATTTGACAGGTGATTTTGTACTGGAATGACATTTCTGATACGAACTCAAACTCGCTGTCACTCTTGAGAGCTGATTATAAATACGGGCCTGAGATTCCTGTAATTGATCGATCTATCCTTTATAATTACCATGTCTCTCATTGCCACAGCGTTAATGTACTATTAGAGATATTCTGTGATATCTGTCTGTCCGTTCCGCCTCGACTGCAACATCTACCCTGACTGCTCTCTCCTAAGGTTGCCTGAGTGCGATCTGTGATCTTGATACTAAAGTTGACTGACTTGATAACTGGAGTTGTTTGAGGTTTCCACGCGTGTAATACTTGGAGTGACTTGGCTCTTGACCGACGGGACAAAGATACAGTCGACAACGATGCAATGCAAGCAGAACCCTGCTTCAGCATCAGCTGATAACGCATTTAGTATGGAAAGCCAAAACTTCTTTTTTCGTATTTCGACCTATGTTCCTTAGGGAATGTTCAGTTTCATGGGTAGATTCACACATTTCACGATGCATATACCCTTTATGTTACACGTTGTATATTTTGAAACGGACGTCTTTATGCTAAGACGACGCGACTGAATTCTTTGAGACTATTACTTCTACATAATTTATTTTTTATTTAGCCACTAATATTATTATGACAGAAGAAGTTTGTATCAAAGATCAATCTCAAAGTTAATGTAGAGGTGTTTCTGGTACGACTTCTATAAACCAGCTATATCATAACGGCGCGTACGCATTATAACACTTCACCGTGCTACGTTCGCTACGCTTTGCTGACCGCACTACGAGTAGACCTCGCAGATCTATATTGGAGTAAACCACGCATCTTTTATGGCCCGTAAGCTCTTGAGACTGACAGCGAGTTAGATTTTGGATCAGAAATGTAATTTTAGTACAAAACTGCCTGTCAAATATGTACTTAATATTGCTAACAATCTTGAGATCGCTTTATAAATATAAGCCTTTGAAAGCAAACTTGTAACTTTTATTGTATTGTACATAGTTCTATCGATTCAGCGAGGACACTACTTAATTAAATCTTAACTAAAATTATTGCCGTTCCTTTCGGTTCTCTCATGATAGAAAATGACAGTTGTCAATTTTAATCAAGATTTATAGTGTTTTACGTCTCCTCCTCTTCTGCCTGCCTATCATTTTCCCAGCCTAGTACTGGGGATCTGCTTTCCGGCTTGACATCTTCCAATTTTTCCAGATCTTCATCATCCGATTGTGGGAGATCGTTCAAATTCATAGGTACGACGTCCAGCGCAGCGCTCCTTCGGTCTGTCGCATGATCACCAACTGTGCAAGGAAATATTTTATAGTTGAATTAAATTAGCTGTTTATTTCCTACTCAATATTGCAGATACCAATATTATTTTCACAGATATAAAATACACGCATTACCGCAGCTCAATGACCAAAAAGATACCAATTACTTAATACTAATAACTCAGATAATCAGAGTAAAGTTTTTTTTACACGCCTAACTGTTAGGACAACTTGAGGCATCTACTTTAATCTAACTCTGAGGTAGACTTAGACTTCACTCACTTACGCCAGCTTTTGGATTCAATTTAAACTAATCTGGTTTATTATTCTTTGTTATGTTGTTTGTTTGTACGGATTGAATGCGGTATTGTGTGTGCTGTAATCATGTTTAATTGATGTGCTTTGACATTATATGCATAGTCACGCTTTTATTACTTACGTTGCGGGGTAGGCAGAGCACCAACAACAAAAAAAATGTGTACCTTTTGCTGTAGTGACAAGTTTTCAGCACGTCATCGCTTAAAATTGTAATACACTGAAGCTTTCTACTTCATTTATTAACTTTTTATCGTTCATTATTCAGAATGAAGGAAGTTTTTTGATATAAAAGTTTAGGTAGTATTTTCTAAAAAGAAAACACTTGTTTTTAACACTACTACAACTAACCTTGAGACTTCCAAAAAGTAAAAGCAGTTCACTCCTTTATTTATATGCTAAACAAAGGTGCCGAAATAGGTATTTGTCTCTCACTCACACAAACGCGGCACAACAACGTGCTGAACAAGGAGAGTAGATTTGAACTCCCTCGGAAATAAAAACGTAAGCGACAAAATGACAAATTAGTTAAATTATGAATGAAAATTACATCAAAATGAAAAAATATTGCTACAAAGGATCAAGGCTAGTATGCTTAAGGGTCTATGTCCTCGAGCTCGGTATTCGAAATCTGTCAAAATTTGACGTTATTTCGCTACTCATACTGGCACAGGCCGTCCACACACACATAGGTTGATTCTGCAGTGGTACCATTGAAATACGTTTTGCGCCTCTAAGAGCGAGAACATTCTTCAGCATAATAGAGATGTTCACTTTTGTACGTAGCGTTAACGTGGTAATGGTAAGTATTGTACTATAAAATAAAAAAATAAAAAATATTTCTTCTTACTTATTTATATGCGACAAGAGTTTCCCTTTTTCTTCAAGAAAAACAAATACTCTTTTAATTTTTTTGTAGAACATCAGTGAACACTGATCAGAGATCACATTTATAGGTACCTACCCTTTATACATAGAACACATCAAATAAACGTTTATTTTTACATTATTTAACAAGAACAGATTAAATGAAATCAAAAACTGGTGGAAATCGGTACAAGACTTCAAAATAAGCAGCAATTTCCGGTCTTGAATAATTCACATCAATACAACTAAACAGACCTGAAAGTGCCAAACTTAAAATGGCAATATCTCAAAAACTATCGATCCTAGAGTACTGGTGTATAGGGACAAATGTTAGGCCTTGACGAGATCTACATTTCGGATAACCGTGTCACTTTTGACAGCTGTCATTTGAAATGTAAATCTTGTCAAGGCTTATCATTTGTCCCTATACACCAGTACTATAGGGTCGATAGTTTTTGAGATATTGCCATTTTAAGTTAGACAACTGTCACCTGAAATAAAGATTTTGTCTAGATCAGAAAGTATTAGCTGGGAAGAAGTCATGGCCCAATTTAACACCTTGCCCTATAGCAAAACGCGCTGAATACGCGCGCACACGCGCGTTCTCTGCACGTTTTCAGCGCGTTTGACTTGCGTACAAAATACGCGATACTAACGCAAGCATAGTGTGAAAAGGTTAAAATGATGAAATCTTGTCAAGGCTTATCATTTGTCCCTATACACCAGTACTATAGGGTCGATAGTTTTTGAGATATTGCCATTTTAAGTTAGACAACTGTCACCTGAAATAAAGATCTTGTCTAGATCAGAAAGTATTAGCTGGGAAGAAGTCATGGCCCAATTTAACACCTTGCCCTATAGCAAAACGCGCTGAATACGCGCGCACACGCGCGTTCTCTGCACGTTTTCAGCGCGTTTGACTTGCGTACAAAATACGCGATACTAACGCAAGCATAGTGTGAAAAGGTTAAAATGATCCGCAGGCCTTGCATTCGCTAAACGTATGAGTTGCGTCCTCTGCGCGTATTCAGCGCGTAATCATAACCCAGAGAATAGTTTAGTACTTTGTCAAAATCCTAAGAAAATCCAGTTTTTTTTATCAAAACACCGGATTTTCTCAGGATTTTGACAAAATACTAAATTTTTCTCTGGATTATGACCAATATTTTGTCAAAGTAAGGGTAAGGCAAAATCCAGCCGCCATACAAAATAAAAAGTCAAATATCTCCTCAAAGATAAGAGATAGGTAGGACAATGGAGAGCTACTTCCAGTGGTCATGAAAATCCAAGATGGCGGATACAAAATGGCGCCCAAAAAAAAATTGCTCCGATCAGTCTGAAATTTAGCAGGTGTGAGGTCGCTGACGTATTGATTCGATATTTTTGATTCGTTTTCTGGTTCCACCATTTTTCAAAATGGCTGCCGTACAAGCTCAGGGTCTTTTGTATGGAGAACTTTGATTTGGCTCTGGCGTAGAAACGGTTGCTCGTGGGGGGAGCTGATAGCACTATTATGGTGTTTCATGTGTTAAATTATTATTATTGTTGTATCCTCTCTCCCTACCAGCAACTGTTTGTCATGCAAGGATTTTCTGTATGGGGAGCTTTGATTGGCCCTGGCGCGGGAACAGTTGTAGCGAGGGAGGATGGGTATTTTTTGATGGGCAGGTATGTAAAACGACCAATCCGCGGAGTGGTATTGACAAAATACCAGACCCCGAACTACATTAAAAAAAAACGATGTCATGGGTCGTCGGGTCAACATGGTTCATGTCTGCGGGGATGAGTTGTCAGTGCGGGGTTAAGTTATCAGTGCGGGATGAGTTATCAGAACGGGGATGATTTGTCAGTGTGGGATAAATTGTCAGCGCGAGATGAGTTGTCAGTTGGGAATGAGTTGACAGTGTGGGATAAATTGTCAGCGCGGGATGAGTTGTCAGTAGGGAATAAGTTAACAGTGCGGGGATGAGTTGTCAGTGCGGGGATGAGTTGTCAGTAGGGAATGAGTTGACAGTGTGGGATAAATTATCAGCGCGGGATGAGTTGTCAGTAGGGAATGAGTTGACAGTGCGGGGATGAGTTGTCCTCTCATTCCGCACTGACAACTTATCTCCGCACTAACAACTCATCGCTGCACTAACAACTCGTCCCCCACTGACAACTTATGATGCGCTGACAATTTATCCCGCACCGACAACTTATCGCGCTCTGACAACTCATCCCCGCCCTGACAACTCACCCCGCACAGACAACTCACCCCGCACCGCACTGATAACTCTTCCCCGCACTGACAACTCATCCCCGCCGACACGACCCATGTTGACCCGACGACCCATGACAGCGTTTTTTTTTATTTAGTTCGGTATCTGGCATTTCTTCTATGCCATTTCGCGGTGTGGTTGAATCAAAAACTGCTCACTTCGCGGGCTGGCATTTCATCAGTACCACGACGCGGATTGGTCGTTTTACATACCTGCCAAACCCCGAATTCGGCAATTGGCTTTTTCGTGTTTGCCAGTCCGCGAATGGTTGCTTCAAAACGCTCAATGGCCGAAATACAAACGAAACAAATAAACACATGACATTGACATTCCTAATCTGACATTAAATTGCTTTAATTTGACATTAGATTGCTTATTTAACGTAAAATAAGGAACATGCTGTATGTTCGGTTCTTATTTAAAGCAGCTTATGTCAAATTAGGAACGTCAAACACATGTGTTTATTTGCTATCCTGTTCTTATGTCAAAGTAAAGAAAGTGACAGCGCTATCTTAAAATTAGTTAAGAATGGGGCGGCCAGAATCGAGGGCAATGTTATACTAAAAATTTTTTTTTTTCAAACTGTACAGCTTTTAAAAAATGAACAACTTTTTTCATAACTGAACAACTTTTTTCAAACTGAACAACTTATTTTAAACTGAACAACTTTTCTGGAAACTGAACAACTTTTCTGGAAATTGAAACTTTTCTCAAAATTGAACAACTTTTCTCAAACTGAACAACTTTTTTTAATAATTCGAAATATGAAAAATAAAATGTCCCGCCCATAGAAATTGACTCGAGCCGCTGACACCATTTGTATGGGAGGACCAATTTATTTTTCGTAATTCAACCTATGTTCTTTGTGGAAAGTTGTTCAGTTTCATGGGTAGAATTACACCCTATTTAAAAAATTGCTACATATTTTTTTAAAGTCCTAGTATAATATTATTATTATTTTACGTAATGTAAACTATTTCTACATTATGGGGTATGTGCTTGAAATAAAACCTCTTTTTATTGTATACTTATTTTACTTTTGTTCTATGGTACCACTGCAGTGACAGACTTGATTTTTACCTTGTAAGTATACAAGAAAAGATGGCGGAATTTTGGATGCGAGCGGCCGTAACCTCTCACCTTGACAGCCCGCAGGCGACTGAAAGAATGGAACATCGTGCCTGTCGTAATATAGGTTGAATTTTGACCTGCGCGCGCCATACTAATTTGTATGACAAAAATGAGCCAAATTATATTGCATATTTAATAACTAATTGCAATTGCTATTTAAATCGAATTATAAAACAATGACCATCTACGTGTTCTCTGTTCTTTTGCGATTAATTTGATGTAAGTATTGTTGCTTTTACGTCGCTCAAAAACTTACACTTAGTCAAGAGCTGCGTGACTATTTCATACTTTTTCATTGATTTCTCAAGCGTTTTTCTGTAATTTATTATATGACTGTATGTTATTATTATTTGATCTCGTTGTTCTCCATTTTATACTGAATAGAATGGTATAATGTTCTTATTAATAAAACTTTTTTGAAAGTACTAAACTAGTCAATTTCCGAATCTTGTTTAGCCGATTTCCTATACTTCCCTCCTTAATGACTTAAGGGTCTATGTCCTCGAGCTCGGTATTCGAAATCTGTCAAAATTTGACGTTATTTCGCTACTCATACTGGCACAGGCCGTCCACACACACATAGGTTGATTCTGCAGTGGTACCATTGAAATACGTTTTGCGCCTCTAAGAGCGAGAACATTCTTCAGCATAATAGAGATGTTCACTTTTGTACGTAGCGTTAACGTGGTAATGGTAAGTATTGTACTATAAAATAAAAAAATGAAAAATATTTCTTCTTACTTATTTATATGCGACAAGAGTTTCCCTTTTTCTTCAAGAAAAACAAATAGGTACTCTTTTAATTTTTTTTGTAGAACATCAGTGAACACTGATCAGAGATCACATTTATAGGTACCTACCCTTTATACATAGAACACATCAAATAAACGTTTATTTTTACATTATTTAACAAGAACAGAAATGAAATCAAAAACTGGTGGAAATCGGTACAAGACTTCAAAATAAGCAGCAATTTCCGGTCTTGAATAATTCACATCAATACAACTAAACAGACCTGAAAGTGCCAAACTTAAAATGGCAATATCTCAAAAACTATCGATCCTAGAGTACTGGTGTATAGGGACAAATGATAGGCCTTGACGAGATCTACATTTCGGATAACCGTGTCACTTTTGACAGCTGTCATTTTGAAATGTAAATCTCGTCAAGGCTTATCATTTGTCCCTATACACCAGTACTCTAGGATCGATAGTTATTGAGACATTGCCATTTTAAGTTAGAGACCTGGCATCTGAAATAAAGATCTTGTCTAGATCAGATAGTATTAGCCGGGAAGAAGTCATGGCCCAATTTAACACCTTGCCCTATAGCAAAACGCGCTGAATACGCGCGTACACGCGCGTTCTCTGCACGTTTTCAGCGCGTTTGACTTGCGTACAAAATACGCGATACTAACGCAAGCATAGTGTGAAAAGGTTAAAATTCGCTAAACGTATGAGTTGCGTCCTCTGCGCGTATTCAGCGCGTAATCATAACCCAGAGAATAGTTTAGTACTTTGTCAAAATCCTAAGAAAATCCAGTTTTTTTTATCAAAACACCGGATTTTCTCAGGATTTTGACAAAATACTAAATTTTTCTCTGTATTATGACCAGTATTTTGTCAAAGTAAGGGTTAGACAAAATCCAGCCGCCGTACAAAATAAAAAGTCAAATATCTCCTCAAAGATAAGAGATAGGTAGGACAATGGAGGGCTACTTCCAGTGGTCATGAAAATCCAAGATGGCGGATACAAAATGGCGCCCAAAAAAAAAATTGCTCCGATCAGTCTGAAATTTAGCAGGTGTGAGGTCGCTGACGTATTGATTCGATATTTTTGATTCGTTTTCCGGTTCCACCATTTTTCAAAATGGCTGCCGTACAAGCTCAGGGTCTTTTGTATGGAGAACTTTGATTTGGCTCTGGCGTAGAAACGGTTGCTCGTGGAGGGAGCTGATAGCACTATTATGGTGTTTCATGTGTTAAATTATTATTATTGTTGTATCCTCTCTCCCTACCAGCAACTGTTTGTCATGCAAGGATTTTCTGTATGGGGAGCTTTGATTGGCCCTGGCGCGGGAACAGTTGTAGCGAGAGAGGATGGGTATTTTTTGATGGGCAGCTATGTAAAACGACCAATCCGCGGAGTGGTATTGACAAAATACCAGACCCCGGACTACATTAAAAAAAAACGATGTCATGGGTCGTCGGGTCAACATGGTTCATGTCTGCGGGGATGAGTTGTCAGTGCGGGGTTAAGTTATCAGTGCAGGATGAGTTATCAGAACGGGGATGATTTGTCAGTGTGGGATAAATTGACAGCGCGGGATGAGTTGTCAGTTGGGAATGAGTTGACAGTGTGGGATAAATTGTCAGCGCGGGATGAGTTGTCAGTAAGGAATAAGTTAACAGTGCGTGGATGAGTTGTCAGTGCGGGGATGAGTTGTCAGTAGGGAATGAGTTGACAGTGTGGGATAAATTATCAGCGCGGGATGAGTTGTCAGTAGGGAATGAGTTGACAGTGCGGGGATGAGTTGTCCTCTCATCCCGCACTGACAACTTATCTCCGCACTAACAACTCATCGCTGCACTAACAACTCGTCCCCCACTGACAACTTATGATGCGCTGACAATTTATCCCGCACCGACAACTTATCGCGCTCTGACAACTCATCCCCGCCCTGACAACTCACCCCGCACTGACAACTCACCCCGCACCGCACTGATAACTCTTCCCCGCACTGACAACTCATCCCCGCCGACACGACCCATGTTGATCCGACGACCCATGACAGCGTTTTTTTTTATTTAGTTCGGTATCTGGCATTTCTTCTATGCCATTTCGCGGTGTGGTTGAATCAAAAACTGCTCACTTCGCGGGCTGGCATTTCATCAGTACCACTCCGCGGATTGGTCGTTTTACATACCTGCCAAACCCCGAATTCGGCAATTGGCTTTTTCGTGTTTGCCAGTCCGCGAATGGTTGCTTCAAAACGCTCAATGGCCGAAATACAACCGAAATAAAAGGACATTTCGGGGATTGCGCGTTTTGAATTTGCCAATCCGCGAAATGATCCTTTTTTTCGGCCAATGAACGATTTCGGAGATTGTGCTGAATACATACAATGCTTTATATCACTCATACGTACAGTACGGCCATAAATATTGCACATATGCCCTTCGAAAGAGACAGCATTAGTATTAGTAGCGCTGTCACTTTCTTATAATTGACATAAGAACAGGATAGCAAATAAACACATGACATTGACATTCCTAATCTGACATTAAATTGCTTAAATTTGACATTAGATTGCTTATTTAACGTAAAATAAGGAACATGCTCTATGTTCGGTTCTTATTTAAAGCAGCTTATGTCAAATTAGGAACGTCAAACACATGTGTTTATTTGCTATCCTTTTCTTATGTCAAAGTAAAGAAAGTGACAGCGCTATCTTAAAATTAGTTAAGAATGGGGCGGCCAGAATCGAGGGCAATGTTAAACTAAACATTTTTTTTTTCAAACTGAACAGCTTTCAAAAATGAACAACTTTTTTCATAACTGAACAACTTTTTTCAAACTGAACAACTTATTTTAAACTGAACAACTTTTCTGGAAACTGAACAACTTTTTTGGAAATTGAAACTTTTCTCAAAATTGAACAACTTTTCTCAAACTGAACAACTTTTTTTTAATGATTCGAAATATGAAAAATAAAATGTCCCGCCCATAGAAATTGACTCGAGCCGCTGACACCATTTGTATGGGAGGACCAATTTATTTTTCGTAATTCAACCTATGTTCTTTGTGGAAAGTTGTTCAGTTTCATGGGTAGAATTACACCCTATTTAAAAAAATGCTACATATTTTTTAAAGTCCTAGTATAATATTATTATTATTTTACGTAATGTAAACTATTTCTACATTATGGGGTATGTGCTTGAAATAAAACCTCTTTTTATTGTATACTTATCTTACTTTTGTTCTATGGTACCACTGCAGTGACAGACTTGATTTTTACCTTGTAAGTATACAAGAAAAGATGGCGGAATTTTGCATGCGAGCGTCCGTAACCTCTCACCTTGACAGCCCGCAGGCGACTGAAAGCAAAACTGAAAGAATGGAACATCGTGCCTGTCGTAATATAGGTTGAATTTTGACCTGCGCGCGCCATACTAATTTGTATGACAAAAACGAGCCAAATTATATTGCATATTTAATAACTAATTGCAATTGCTATTTAAATCGAATTATAAAACAATGACCATCTACGTGTTCTCTGTTCTTTTCTGATTAATTTGATGTAAGTATTGTTGCTTTTACGTCGCTCAAAAACTTACACTTAGTCAAGAGCTGCGTGACTATTTCATACTTTTTCATTGATTTCTCAAGCGTTTTTCTGTAATTTATTATATGACTGTATGTTATTATTATTTGATCTCCTTGTTCTCCATTTTATACTGAATAGAATGGTATAATGTTCTTATTAATAAAACTTTTTTGAAAGTACTAAACTAGTCAATTTCCGAATCTTGTTTAGCCGATTTCCCATACTTCCCTCCTTAAGAAAAAAATTACGTAGTAGCTCGGTTGCCTTATTCATTAAAAACCGTTTTAAGTTTTTTGAAGACCTGACATTATGATTTTTTTTAACATGTCAAAACTGTTTTAATTGTGTTATCAATACTTCATCGGACGAGAAATACCTCCAAGATCAATATAATTTTTTATTTTTTTTTAATTTTATTTCAATACATTTACACAACCATGACAGGAAATATTTTTGTCGGCAAGCGTAAACGCAGTACTTTGGCTAGAAATCATTTTACGCAATGTCATTAAATTAGTAAGGAGCCTTAAACCATCCGGCTACTGTATGACCAGGCTTTCAATGAATGTGAGCGCGGTAAAAAAGTATGGTAAACCGAGTAAAAAAATCATTGACAAATCTTTAGGGTGTGATCCTACCAAAAAAACTGAACAACTATCCCCAGGAAACAAAGGTCGAAATTGGAAAAAAATATTTGACCCTTCCATAAAATTAGTGTGCTGCTGACAACCAACAGGGCCAAATTTTTTTTTATTTCGACCTATATTCCTTGGGGAAGGTTGTATAGTTTCATGAGTAGAATCAAGTCCAACTTCGAATTTTACTATTTTTTTACGCCACGTTCATTAAGAGACACTTTGTCGCATATCTTTTATGTAACAGTAAGATTCGAAATGCAAAATATTGCAATTATTTCCAAACTGAATAGGTATTGATTTAAAATTAAGATGATAATGGTAGCGATTCGTGGTTGCAAAATACGCGAATTAACTAATATAAGTCCATACCTGTCACTTCTATCATGAGAGAACAAAACGGGATGGCAATAATATTAGTTGAGGTTTAGTGAAATCAGGATGGTTAAGAATCGGGCCCATTAACTAAGTAGGTATGCTATTAACGCTCTGCTATCGGCCGTGATTTTATGTGGTATTTAGATCGAAACTGCGACTGAACTGAACATGCCGTATAATCGTTAATTAATTTAGGATTATAATAATAATAAATCTTCGAAGCAGTACTTAACTAACTAATAGGCTGCCGTAGAAACCACCGCGTTTGAAATACGTATCACCTGATCTGATTTTCTTTGAAACAAAAGATACCGTGCTTCAGGCAAGTTAAGCCGTCGGTTCCGATCGCTGTCTTTGTTCCGGATCTGCCTAGAGAACCTATTACACCATTTCTCATCATTACAGCTATTGCTATACATCTAATATAAGGCGTTTAGTCTAAGAGTTTTGTCCCCTTCACCCCCTCTCCCTTCTGCTTGTGAACTACGTATAATACACACGTACTTTACCTATTTATTGATTTTAATTCGAAACTCCTGAAAACCTCCACTCATATTCATGGTCAACTTCTTTCCGGATATCAAGGATCAGCTGTGATATAAAATAGAAGAGTCAAGGAAGTGATAAACTGAGGATAATTGCGGTGACCTCTACCGGTGTCAAGGTTGTGGCAAGGACATCAAGAAATAGTGCCCAAAATCTAAGGACTTTAATTTTAATCCTCATTAAATACGTTTATTTATCACCCAACACTCTTATTCAGGTATAAGTATAGTGTAAAACGGCATATTTTTAAGGTTAGTACCAATCAGTATTTTCTTTGTTCTAAGTACAACTTAAACCACCTTTAAAGTGAGCTTTAGGTTTTATCTTTTCAATAAATTGATTAATTTGTACTCACTGCAGT
>JARACY010002923.1:0-37689 GCA_029255725.1 Scrobipalpa atriplicella | reverse complement strand
TTATGCTAGTCTATAGTGTCAGCTTAATTGTCAGTCAGTCAGTCAAGTTAAAAAATTAGATTTTCTGCATATTATTTAGAAATAAACATCTAGAAATCAACTGTCTTCTACACTGTAGAATTCTACCACAGTTTACCAACGAATCCCAAAATTCTTCAGTCACATAACGCGCAACGAGAACTCCCCATAGAACTGCTGGTGGTGCAGGGAAAAGTGGAGGGGAAAATGCCTCGCAGCCGCTCACCAACTAGATGGACGGATCAGATAAAATCTGTGATCAAGAATACCATTACCGAATGTTCGCACGAAGCCAGTAATAGGAACTCTAGATGCCAATGCATCGTTAGACAGGCTACACAGAATCCTGCCAATTCCCGGCCACGACCACTCTGCCAAGACTAAGAAGAAGAAAAAGAGAAATCCAACATACAGACAATTTCGATGTGCGAACATTTCCATGAAACTCATCCCACCGCATAATAATCAGCGGTAGTTTATTTTAGGGCACAGACTCCCGGCCCATTTTAGGAAGCAGGAGTCTCTGCTGATCAAAGCAAACTAGTACTCCGACCCTTGCATGATCCTTTTTATCGACGTCCCCAAATCGGCCCAAAAATCTAAGTGGAACCAAATATCTGTAACTATTATATTTAGAGCAGATTTGCACATTGAGCACGGCCTCGGAGAGAATAATTGTGATAGGTAGTTAAGTGTACGTACGTGTCCTAACAGCTTAATTGTAGTGCGTGCGAGTGAAAATTATATTTTTCTTGCAATAAATGATCAAAATATTTTCAGTTTTATTTTATTATCATTAAATCCATAACGTTGATTTAGTTTCACCTGGACACTAATACATAATTTACCACTGGTTAGTGTGATTAACATAAATAATTCACTCAAACAATGATTGGCTGACCATATTTGAGGATGTGATGTGAATCAACTCAACGTAGCTACTCATGAAACTGAACAACTTTCCCCAGAGAACATACATAGGTCCAAATATGCAAAAAATAGGTCAGTACCCCAAAACTTAGAACCCCTGACATCATTTGTATCCAAATATGTTTTAAAGTTGTTCAGTTTCGTAATAAAATAGAAAATCTATAAAATCCGATGAATCTCGGTGTAATAAATTATATTTAAAAAGCAGTAATTTAATTTTATTACATTCACATAATTTCGTGTTAGCAAATGAGACCAAACCGACGGATTACCGTGCCCTCCGAAGCGCAGATTTATCTTTTTTGGCAGCTGTTAGGTGATTCAGCCTGTATTGTCTTAACTAAGTACTCAAGGGTCAGCCTTACATGATAATGATAAATCACAACTTTTTTTTTAACGTTCAAAAATGTGTTATTTACAACATGGGATATTTACAAAAATTACTTAATTAAAACTAATTAAAGGTAATAAATGGCAAATCAACTATTAAACGGATTACTCACTTTGAATAAAAGGTCGCGTTTTATCATGTCTCACTTAAGTTTAAATAATTTGAGTAATAAATGGCCTCCAGAGCGTCCTGCTGTGGCATGGTGCCCAGCACGCTGGCAGCTTTCTGCGATTTCTTGATCAGGGGCAAAAGGTTCAGACTCTGACCATTAGACAGACCAGTGATGACAAAAGAGTTGACGGTGGATCGGGGTACAGCAAGTAATTTTGCGTCAAATACCAGATTAGAATAGCATCTCTCCATCTCTTCCCGCGGATGCCGTAAAGGCCGACAATTAAATTTATAAAATGGATCTGGACAGCAGCAACTCACCTGCCAAGCGTCGCGAGAAAGGCAATTATCCTCCAACAAGAGAGGCCCATGTCCTGAAATGGACTTATAGTGGCTCATATTAAAAAATAAAATAAAATAAAAAATATTTGTTTGATGATATTTGGCGCCTAATTCTAGTTGGGAGGGTGGTGTTTTTCATTATGTTATTAATCATACATAATGTGCCTACTAAGTAGTTGTGTAAAAGCTAGACCATTTTGCAAGTGGGCGTAGCGTCTAAACCACTTTGTGTTAAATGGTGTATTTTTCCCATAATATCAATGATAACCTATAGATCATATATTATAGGAAAAATATAGAAATAATAATACTTTTAATTCATAATTATGACCCATTCGCCTTTGCGACGGCACCTAATTTCGTGTAAAAGCTAGAGAATTTTGCAAGTGGGCGTAGCGTGTAAACCACTTTGTGTAAAGTAGTGCATTTTACCCATAATATCAATGATAACCTATAGATGATATATAATAGAAGAAATAAAGTAATAATAATACTTTTAATACATAATTTTGACCCATTCGCCTTTGCGACGGCACCTAATTTCGTGTAAAGGCTAGAGAATTTTGCAAGTGGGCGTAGCGTCTAAACCACTTTGTGTAAAGTGGTGCATTTTACCCATAATATCAATGATAACCTATAGATGATATATGATAGAAGAAATAAAGTAATAATAATACTTTTAATACATAATTTTGACCCATTCGCCTTTGCAAAGGCACCTAATTGTCGCCTGGCTCGTTGTCGAATGCTTGTCGAAAATAAAGGTAAATAATACAATTTTGGGTTGTCAAATTATCACCAAATTACCGATATCATAGACAAAAAACGAATTTAATAAAAAATAAATTGTAGAAAGGAACAAAAAATCACAGTTTGATACGGTTCTCAATGAACGTGGGCGGAGGCGCAGCAGTACAAGGAGAACTATCAAATCAATGTCAAATCTAAAGGTGGCAGCGTAAGTTCCTTTTTTCACCACGCGAATTTAAAGCGTGGTCGTACCTTATCATACGCAACTTGACATCTGTTTGTTTACAAACAAAGCGAAAAATTTGACAGCGTCGAGTGATGACGTCTTCCATACAAAGTTCTGTCAAAGTCAAGATAAGGCGCTCGACGCGCCAGAGCTGAATAGACCCCCAGAGTTAGGTGAGATTAGGTCGAATTTAACGATAAGTACCTCAATTATCAAATATTTAAAAATAAAGTAGGTACTTATAACAAAAAATAACATATATTTATATTACTATATTTACGTATATTCATCTTGAAAAAGTGTGGGACACATAATGGAATGGCTAAGCAAGACAAGAAGAAGATTTGTAAAGGATTTATAAGCGATATCTTACCTTCTTCAATCCCTGGATGGAGGCTAGTACGAGGGCCATCTTGGCGAGGAGCAGGGCCTTGCCACCCAGCACCGCGAGGAACTGGAAACCCATGGGGATGAGCACCATGCCGATGGAGACCACGCCGAACATCATCATCGTCATCATGTGTTGGCGTCGACGGCCTCGGTATTCCACTAAGAAAATAAGAATGATCTTATTAACTAAGTCATCATCAGCTCATTACGTATTCGCTTAGGGGCACGAGCCTACTCAGGAGTAGGGCGATCGACCACGTGGGCCCAGTACGGATTGGTCGACTTTACACACAACCTAAGATTTTTTTCGTAGGTGTGTGCATGTTTAGGTTGTAAAAGCGCCGAACAATAAATTCGAAACGAAAAACACATTGGGATATGTGGTGGAATTCAAACCACAACCTCCTGCACAGAAGGCAGGGCCTAATAATCCACAACACCATCTCATCGGGCTTGTTTATTTATTAACTAAGTAAAAATTTCCTTGTATTTAGAATAAGAAATAATTATTTATAAAACGATGAAAATTTTATTTTATTTGTACTTATTTCATCTTGTACACAATAAAGGTATATATTATTTGGTTTGATTTTTTAGGGTCCGAACCTTTTTTATCTAAGATGTCGTATCGCTGTGAGGGGTGGGGAATTCTGAATCAAGATCTTTTACGTAGATTGCTTACAAAAATCCACTTTAAAATTGGTGAACAATTTAATTTACCAGTAAAGGTTTTTATACAAGCAAGAGTTTCCTCGAGGTTCTAGTAATTGATATCTATCATGGAAATTGTGGACTCAAGAGGTAAATGTTCGTTAACGCGGAAAAATGATTGAATAATTTTGGAGACAGTTCACAAACTGATAGGGGTCAAACAACGAAATTGGGAACTTAAAAAAAGTCTTCTGGGAAATTTAAAAGAAAAATTCAAAATGACTGAACAAAGTGGTATGTTTTTATGTCCTAGGAAAATTTCTATGTGAGAGTTGTCCATCTGAGGAACGCGTTCCAGTTTAATCACTGGAGAGGTATTTTTGAATCACTGGAATGCAAATTCGCATAAAAAAAGAGCGACATTTGCATGAAATTTAAATTCGAATAACTAATTCAAAAATACCTCTCCAGTGATTAAACTGGAACGCGTTCCTCAGATGGACAACTCTCACATAGAAATTTTCCTAGGACATAAAAACATACCACTTTGTTCAGTCATTTTGAATTTTTCTTTTAAATTTCCCAGAAGACTTTTTTTAAGTTCCCAATTTCGTTGTTTGACCCCTATCAGTTTGTGAACTGTCTCCAAAATTATTCAATCATTTTTCCGCGTTAACGAACATTTACCTCTTGAGTCCACAATTTCCCATGATAGATATCAATTACTAGAACCTCGAGGAAACTCTTGCTTGTATAAAAACCTTTACTGGTAAATTAAATTGTTCACCAATTTTAAAGTGGATTTTTGTAAGCAATCTACGTAAAAGATCTTGATTCAGAATTCCCCACCCCTCACAGCGATACGACATCTTAGATAAAAAAGGTTCGGACCCTAAAAAATCAAACCAAATAATATATACCTTTATTGTGTACAAGATGAAATAAGTACAAATAAAATAAAATTTTCATCGTTTTATAAATAATTATTTCTTATTCTAAATACAAGGAAATTTTTACTTAGTTAATAAATAAACAAGCCCGATGAGATGGTGTTGTGGATTATTAGGCCCTGCCTTCTGTGCAGGAGGTTGTGGTTTGAATTCCACCACATATCCCAATGTGTTTTTCGTTTCGAATTTATTGTTCGGCGCTTTTACAACCTAAACATGCACACACCTACGAAAAAAATCTTAGGTTGTGTGTAAAGTCGACCAATCCGTACTGGGCCCACGTGGTCGATCGCCCTACTCCTGAGTAGGCTCGTGCCCCTAAGCGAATACGTAATGAGCTGATGATGACTTAGTTAATAAGATCATTCTTATTTTCTTAGTGGAATACCGAGGCCGTCGACGCCAACACATGATGACGATGATGATGTTCGGCGTGGTCTCCATCGGCATGGTGCTCATCCCCATGGGTTTCCAGTTCCTCGCGGTGCTGGGTGGCAAGGCCCTGCTCCTCGCCAAGATGGCCCTCGTACTAGCCTCCATCCAGGGATTGAAGAAGGTAAGATATCGCTTATAAATCCTTTACAAATCTTCTTCTTGTCTTGCTTAGCCATTCCATTATGTGTCCCACACTTTTTCAAGATGAATATACGTAAATATAGTAATATAAATATATGTTATTTTTTGTTATAAGTACCTACTTTATTTTAAATATTTGATAATTGAGGTACTTATCGTTAAATTCGACCTAATCTCACCTAACTCTGGGGGTCTATTCAGCTCTGGCGCGTCGAGCGCCTTATCTTGACTTTGACAGAACTTTGTATGGAAGACGTCATCACTCGACGCTGTCAAATTTTTCGCTTTGTTTGTAAACAAACAGATGTCAAGTTGCGTATGATAAGGTACGACCACGCTTTAAATTCGCGTGGTGAAAAAAGGAACTTACGCTGCCACCTTTAGATTTGACATTGATTTGATAGTTCTCCTTGTACTGCTGCGCCTCCGCCCACGTTCATTGAGAACCGTATCAAACTGTGATTTTTTGTTCCTTTCTACAATTTATTTTTTATTAAATTCGTTTTTTGTCTATGATATCGGTAATTTGGTGATAATTTGACAACCCAAAATTGTATTATTTACCTTTATTTTCGACAAGCATTCGACAACGAGCCAGGCGACAATTAGGTGCCTTTGCAAAGGCGAATGGGTCAAAATTATGTATTAAAAGTATTATTATTACTTTATTTCTTCTATCATATATCATCTATAGGTTATCATTGATATTATGGGTAAAATGCACCACTTTACACAAAGTGGTTTAGACGCTACGCCCACTTGCAAAATTCTCTAGCCTTTACACGAAATTAGGTGCCGTCGCAAAGGCGAATGGGTCAAAATTATGTATTAAAAGTATTATTATTACTTTATTTCTTCTATTATATATCATCTATAGGTTATCATTGATATTATGGGTAAAATGCACTACTTTACACAAAGTGGTTTACACGCTACGCCCACTTGCAAAATTCTCTAGCTTTTACACGAAATTAGGTGCCGTCGCAAAGGCGAATGGGTCATAATTATGAATTAAAAGTATTATTATTTCTATATTTTTCCTATAATATATGATCTATAGGTTATCATTGATATTATGGGAAAAATACACCATTTAACACAAAGTGGTTTAGACGCTACGCCCACTTGCAAAATGGTCTAGCTTTTACACAACTACTTAGTAGGCACATTATGTATGATTAATAACATAATGAAAAACACCACCCTCCCAACTAGAATTAGGCGCCAAATATCATCAAACAAATATTTTTTATTTTATTTTATTTTTTAATATGAGCCACTATAAGTCCATTTCAGGACATGGGCCTCTCTTGTTGGAGGATAATTGCCTTTCTCGCGACGCTTGGCAGGTGAGTTGCTGCTGTCCAGATCCATTTTATAAATTTAATTGTCGGCCTTTACGGCATCCGCGGGAAGAGATGGAGAGATGCTATTCTAATCTGGTATTTGACGCAAAATTACTTGCTGTACCCCGATCCACCGTCAACTCTTTTGTCATCACTGGTCTGTCTAATGGTCAGAGTCTGAACCTTTTGCCCCTGATCAAGAAATCGCAGAAAGCTGCCAGCGTGCTGGGCACCATGCCACAGCAGGACGCTCTGGAGGCCATTTATTACTCAAATTATTTAAACTTAAGTGAGACATGATAAAACGCGACCTTTTATTCAAAGTGAGTAATCCGTTTAATAGTTGATTTGCCATTTATTACCTTTAATTAGTTTTAATTAAGTAATTTTTGTAAATATCCCATGTTGTAAATAACACATTTTTGAACGTTAAAAAAAAAGTTGTGATTTATCATTATCATGTAAGGCTGACCCTTGAGTACTTAGTTAAGACAATACAGGCTGAATCACCTAACAGCTGCCAAAAAAGATAAATCTGCGCTTCGGAGGGCACGGTAATCCGTCGGTTTGGTCTCATTTGCTAACACGAAATTATGTGAATGTAATAAAATTAAATTACTGCTTTTTAAATATAATTTATTACACCGAGATTCATCGGATTTTATAGATTTTCTATTTTATTACGAAACTGAACAACTTTAAAACATATTTGGATACAAATGATGTCAGGGGTTCTAAGTTTTGGGGTACTGACCTATTTTTTGCATATTTGGACCTATGTATGTTCTCTGGGGAAAGTTGTTCAGTTTCATGAGTAGCTACGTTGAGTTGATTCACATCACATCCTCAAATATGGTCAGCCAATCATTGTTTGAGTGAATTATTTATGTTAATCACACTAACCAGTGGTAAATTATGTATTAGTGTCCAGGTGAAACTAAATCAACGTTATGGATTTAATGATAATAAAATAAAACTGAAAATATTTTGATCATTTATTGCAAGAAAAATATAATTTTCACTCGCACGCACTACAATTAAGCTGTTAGGACACGTACGTACACTTAACTACCTATCACAATTATTCTCTCCGAGGCCGTGCTCAATGTGCAAATCTGCTCTAAATATAATAGTTACAGATATTTGGTTCCACTTAGATTTTTGGGCCGATTTGGGGACGTCGATAAAAAGGATCATGCAAGGGTCGGAGTACTAGTTTGCTTTGATCAGCAGAGACTCCTGCTTCCTAAAATGGGCCGGGAGTCTGTGCCCTAAAATAAACTACCGCTGATTATTATGCGGTGGGATGAGTTTCATGGAAATGTTCGCACATCGAAATTGTCTGTATGTTGGATTTCTCTTTTTCTTCTTCTTAGTCTTGGCAGAGTGGTCGTGGCCGGGAATTGGCAGGATTCTGTGTAGCCTGTCTAACGATGCATTGGCATCTAGTCCTATTACTGGCTTCGTGCGAACATTCGGTAATGGTATTCTTGATCACAGATTTTATCTGATCCGTCCATCTAGTTGGTGAGCGGCTGCGAGGCATTTTCCCCTCCACTTTTCCCTGCACCACCAGCAGTTCTATGGGGAGTTCTCGTTGCGCGTTATGTGACTGAAGAATTTTGGGATTCGTTGGTAAACTGTGTAAATTCTACAGTGTAGAAGACAGTTGATTTCTAGATGTTTATTTCTAAATAATATGCAGAAAATCTAATTTTTTAACTTGACTGACTGACTGACAATTAAGCTGACACTATAGACTAGCATAAAATGACAGGAGGTTCCGGATGTCACATGGTTCTAAAGGTTTTAAAATAAGGGTTTATGTGCAAATAAATTTGCAATCAATCATTATCAATCTGTCTTGGAGCTTTTGGGTAAAAAATCAAAATACATATAGTTCGAGCCCCGGAGCTTCCAGTATTATGGAGTAGAGTGCGTGAGATATATGTTGAACCATTTCTACAAAAAAAATGTTCAGAGTGCTTATGCTTAGGCAGAAAACATAGTAAAAGTTCCAATATGTAGGAGGCTGGAAGACCAGGCGGGGGGCCCAAATCTAAAATCTTACTGAATGATTAACGAACTCATCAACGCAGATCCTAAAGCTAGAATCATGAAACGAATATGCCAAGTTAGACGAAAACGACACCCACCGACTGACACATAATAGGGATTGTCAAAATAGAACTGGTACTTCCCGTTAACCTATAAAGCTGAAAATTAGCAAGTGAATCAGGTTTTGTATGCAGATAAAGGAAACATTATTAAAACTTGAATAATCGAAGGTTCGGAATACCTGGTGAGGTGAGTTAGCCTAAGGGCCCAGCTAAACAATAAAAGACACGAAAAATTAGTCATGTAACTAGCACTGTGCCAAATATTTTGCTTTTAACATAAAGTGCTGTTTTATGTTAAAAACTATTCAGCGCGAGAATCGCACGGCATGCCGGCGGCGATAATGCTGGCGGCATGACCGGCGACAATATGCTGGCGGCACAGTGTGTTAGAGTAAAGGCCTTACGATGCAACGTTTTCTAGTTAGGTACCTACCAGGAATTAAAGATTTTTGTCTTCGCTGGTAACTCGGGAAAAGCACGTAAAGCTTGTTTTTCTTTCCATGCTGGACCGAGAGTAAAGTTTGCATACTAAAAAAAAACATAGAATGCGCTAGCTGCATCGCCTCCCGGGCAGGCTATAAAAGCATGCAAGGGCTGAAGTATAATATTGTAATTTAGGCGATGGGCTGAGAATATAGAAGACGGACAAGGAGAGCCGACCCCAGATAATGGGAATAAAGAAGCTGACAACATGTCATTGTAATATACAGATTTATCTTAAACAAACCTCAAACATACGTAGAGGAACGAGAAACGACCTTTGTTTGGGTCGTTAACTCTCTGTCTACCCCATTAAAGATACAGACGTGATAGTATGTATGTATTATCTTACCTATTCACTTACTACTTTTCAAGGCTTATGATCGAAAACTTGGCATTTTTTTACGTCCAATTATTTTCAGAGTAAACATCAATCAATCAATCTCATTAAACCTTAGCATTAAACATTATCAATCGGAAGTAGGTTTATTTATAAGTCTATAGTAGTCTATGATCGCTTATCTTGCTTCACTTTCACACTGTATTTGACGGGACCCATCAAACTTATGACGAACGGCGTTCGACTCGACGGGGCGAGGCGAGCGTTTTCGAGTAGAATAGACGCCCTGATCTAACCTAACTCTGATCTAACCCAACTCTGATAACACAGGTCAAAAATAGCCAAATTAATATAATTCTATTCAATAAAGCAGTTTTTATATATATTTTTTTATTTCTATCTAATAAAAATCATTATTGCTAAGTTACGATAAGGAAAGCGAGTTTTATCAAGATTATTTTGAAGCAGTAGGCGTTTTTACGATGACGGGTTCAGTTCAGAGATCTGCCTGTAATGTCTCAAATTATGTAACCTGATTCAAATTGGTTTCAAAATTCCTCCTCCGTTAACTAGAGAGAGCTCTGGAGTTGAGAAAAGCTATAAATAGATAGCTTTAATTACAACGTTATTATTACAGAAATAGACTTGAAATAAAACCATTTACGAACGATTCATAACGTCATCAGAAATAACAGACATTTAAGCTTTATTAATTATAATTAGGCATTCCATCTTGTTGATTTAATTATGTATGTAATTTATTATTATCCGAATAGAATTTTCCTCAGAATTAATCTTTCTGCATATATTCACACATTATATTATTTGAATTAGAAACATTATAAATTATTACCGATAAGTATTATATTTTTTTCATTTAAATAATTACGCCGCTATTATTATGTAGGTACATAAATAGTACATACCTCAGCAGCCAGACTTATCGCAAATAATTCAAAATAGAATTCGCAAAATGTTTGTGCTGTGTCAAGATCAAACCTATTACTTACAGCACAGGATACAGAGTCACTACCCACACAGCTATCGGGAATCAGGTTGGTAGTTAGGCCCTTTGCTCTAGTCTTGGTTTCGGATTTTAGACGGTGGACTTCAAAGACACCACAATAGTTCTGTGTACTGTGGTTTCTGGTTTAGTTAGGCTATTGCGACATGTATGAAATTGGGATTAAATCGATTAGTTAGATAAATGACTCCCCAGTTTTCCCATAGGAAGTTCAACAAACATTATTTAACTAAGCATATTCAAACCAACTAATTTGATGTATAGCAAATTCAATGAATAACCTGAACATTTTTTAACAGTAATTTGCTAATAAACTAACAGATTAATAAAATATCGATAGTTACTAACTTGAATCATAGAGCACAAGAGTTTTTAAGCCCGATAGAGTTGCCAACTTAACTTAATATTAATGGCTCGATGATTTACAAGTACTTACTTACAAAGTAAAGTAGCCATAATTAATGCCAGTTATAATTTTATACAAAACTTGAGGTAAATAATAGAGCATAAAGATCGTAGGTTTATTCTGCTCATGATTTTAAGTAAGGACAAAAAGAAAATTGGATTTCCTTACTTACTGATCGGGTTAGAATATGATGCTTACTTTAGTTTATAGACCAATTTTTAAAATTCCTTTAATGTCGTAAAGCAAAAGTTGAACAAAAACATGGGCTGAACAACCATAAGTTTCAAATAAATTTCTCTATCGCCCGTATAGGTATTTAATTTGGTATGCTACTGCCAGTTCCAGATAAGATAATTCTCACTTACTAAAAAGCTAACAATTTGTAACATTCCATTTAACTTTTAGGTAGACCTCCCCCCACACTATGATTACCCGCACCATGGGTTTCATGATAGAGGGAAGGTATGATATAGATAACACTTAACTCTTAATATTTTCCCTTCTTCATCCTATACTAACTTAGAAGGCTTTGCACACAATTGAAATTGGCATCCCTTAGTCTCATCGTAGGTAAAAAATAATTTTAAAGAAGAAACAACCGTCTAACATTATTTAGTGTCTTTTACTGTCCTATATTTAAATTTTAAGTGAAACAATAATTTAATTAACAAATAATTGTGTAGGTAGAGTATCATAATAATTGACATCATACACTTAAATGATGAACATGTGTGTGTTTTATTTCGATTGTGTGCAATAGCCAGTAAAAAAACTAACGATGTCAAAAAAGATGATTACGATTGTCAAACATCACGTTTCGCAATCCTCGCAAACAAGATATCACGTTTAGGCTTTACAGCACCAACTAACATTCCACGAAGATAACCGGTTAACAGGCGTTCTGTTCCAGATTGCTGCAAGTCCGCTGAACTACGGCTTCTACCAGTCGCACCACCCCTACGAGCAATACTACGACAAGAGAAGTCACGACGGCTGGCCATCACCCGCCATCATGCCAGCGACGCCACCGCCCGCCATGTCCGTCCACTCCTGGCCACACTTCGAAGGGGACATCAAAGTAGACAGAATACATGTAGCTGAAGAAGACGTCAAACGCTCCTTACCTGATGTTCCTGAAGTTAGCGCGGTCAAGTCAAATGCTAGACTCTACCCTGTGTATGTTAGTTCTGAGACTTCCGCGCCTATATTCACGTCATTAGACGCACCGACTCCTTTGACAGACTTAAATACAAGGCCAGGAGAAGTTCAAGCCGATTTCGCTATAGATCTCCCGTACAATGGGTTTCGCTTTCAAACTCCCACTACTGTCGTTTCAGCTTGATGTATTTGTAAATCTCTTAAATTCATTGTATGGTGTTGTCACTGGCATATTTTCGTATTTGGCTCAAGTGCTTTACCCAAATAGACATGTATTTTATCAGAATATAGACCCTATAGATGTATATTAGTTAGAAGATTACTTGTAGTCATTTATAAGTAGACTGATTACAATTATACATTTATTTGAGAAATCTACAAATATTTCATTTACGTATTAAAATATTTGTCAAAAAATACCTTGTATTTGTAAATCTCTTAAATTCATTGTATGGTGTTGTCACTGGCATATTTTCGTATTTGGCTCAAGTGCTTTACCCAAATAGACATGTATTTTATCAGAATATAGACCCTATAGATGTATATTAGTTAGAAGATTACTTGTAGTCATTTATAAGTAGACTGATTACAATTATACATTTATTTGAGAAATCTACAAATATTTCATTTACGTATTAAAATATTTGTCAAAAAATACCTTATTTCAACTACACTGTTGATAAAACAAACTAGGGACATAACACTCAAACATACATTCAAAACAGCAACCCGTCTTTGATACTTGAAGTTCCTAACCTCCTAGCCAATTAGATTGCTTCTAGTGTCAATTTGTCTCTGATTGACTATCGAACCATTTCCCTGACGGAGGAAGACATAGTTATAGCAGCATCAGCTTCTGTTCCTCGTCTCCGAATTCCTTTCGACGATTGATTGGACATGAATGCAGATTGAAATACATTGGATCCAATTCTAGATACCACTTATTAAAGTAAATTGCAGATCTATCATTTATATTTGAATAAAATTTATATTGTAAAGTAGTGTTGCCTACAGACTTATACTTATTTCTATGGTGTTATGCTTAAACACACTGTATTTTTTTTTATAACATACGAAATGTTAAACAATTTTAGTATCATTTTATTGGACTTACCACCTCAGTACAAACTATAACAACCACCAATGGTTTTATCATCATTAAGTATTATCATAACCTCACATAAAAATTATTTCGAGGTATTTCTTCAATAGAAAAACTTATGGCAACAGGGCAAACTTAAATTTAGCCGTAGCAAGTGAGATCTAAAATCAAGCCCATAGATGACTTATCTTCATTTGAAATTTGAACTATAGCTAACAACTATAACAATGTGATTCGAACTATCAAATTTCATTGCGGTCATATTCTAGTCGAGAGCGATGTTATTAAAACCCGTATTTTACTCCAACTGTTCTGTGGTGACGCAATTAAGGGGCACAATTCAGAATGCCTAATTGTAAACAAGAATGATAACTACTCGTAGGTACTTATATTGGCACAGGGATAAGGCATATCTTTATTACTTTTCTGCTCAAATATGCTAGATCTGTAAGATATGTAAATGTAGATAAATGAATGAAACTATACGACCTATTACGGAAAGTGATAGTACAAAAATAGAATGGATACTGATTAAGACTCTGTCTGTAAGTATAGTTTACAATCCTATTAATAATAACCAAAGAAAGAAAGAAAAACCATTTTTTCGGTACCATAAGTAGATGTCACAATTAGACAACTTAAACTAAACAGTCTTATAGCTACAATGCTCGATACCGAAAACCACTCTCTCAAACATCACATGCCCCACGCATATTAACAATAACATGTATTTTTATTATTGTTTGTTTATCATGGATGAATGGTAGTCATACAACCTGTGGCGCCATAAATACATAGGCTCGTATTTATAAAGCGATCTCAAGATTGAGAGCAATATTAAGTATGGATTTGACAGATCGTTTTGTACTGAAGTGACATTTCTGAGACAAACTCAAACTCGCTGTCACTCTTGAGAGCTGATTATAAATACGGGCCTTATTGTATCGAGGGATTCCTGCAGTTTTATTATTATGACTTTAATGGAAGAGTTATAGAGTAATAGGAGACATTATTGCTCATAGGAATACTGTAGCCTTTTATGAGATTATGAACAAAAATCTGCAATTCACTTATGCCTACTCCAACGCATTCTTGTAAAATAACTTTATTGGATTAGGTTCTTTGTTTGACGTAAATATATGTCCTACGGTTAAAAACTAATATTTTAAAAATGAAATTAAAAACGAAAGTTTAAAAACTAAAATTACTTTTTTGCTTGCAATAGATTCGCTCTTGACTCTTTAAAGCAAAATAGTAGATGGAGCAAATTTAAAAGAAATTACAACAAGAATTAACAAATAACGAAAAAAAAGGAGAAACAACGAAAGTATCAGCAAATGTATAAAAATTGTACATAGTAGATTTGTAGAAATGTGATAGTTATCTTATCAAATAACTGTTATTCTGAAATTCATAACATAACTCAAATAAATATTTTGTACAAAATATCTAATATTAAAATTACAGAACTGAATGCAAATTAAAATATCGTACATGCTTCTCTTTAATTAACTGTTGTTACTTGTTAATATCACGCCTAAATCCAGTTGGGTATGCAAATTTTTCTCATGTATGTTAAATGAGGCATGACTAGAATTTGTGAAATGTTTTCTGAAAATGTTAATATCATTCTTGCTATATTTCACTCATGTTTTTTTTTTGATAATGAAATACTCACTGGCTTTACATGATTATTTTTTAATTTTTTCTTGATATGTGGGAGTCAAAATGGAACAAAATCAAACAAGAAATCTAAAGTCACTTACTTAGCATTAAAAATAAGGGATACCCATATCCTACTTATATCATAAATGTGAAAGTTTTGATGATTGGATGTTTGTTACTTAATCACGCTTCAACCACTGGACGTATGAAACTAGACACACATGTAGATTTTATCCTGGAATTGGACCAAAGCTACTTTTCACTGCAGAAAAACCTTCATTTTTACGGGAAAACTCACTTACATAATAAACTATAGTTGATATTTTCTTGTTGTTTATTTTATTTCGTAAGTAGAGCAGCGGAAAAATAACCAAGGTATTCAATTGCGTCAAGTTTGAAGATAAACATGAAATTGTACACTACTTACTGAATCACTGATAGAAATATCTACCTTAATTTTCAGTGGCTAGTTATATCATATAATGAAACCCGCGAAAAACATGGGTTTGTTTTGTATTATTAATAACAATAGGTCTAATGCACCTAACAATAAAGAAAAATGTTATTATTAATACATAATATCGAATGAGATTTTAATAAGAACATACTTAAATATCTAATGAATGAACCGTGGGAAATATAATTATTATGCAAAACTATCAAATCTGCTCTATTCCAAAGATTTCCCTTTGTTCAAAAGAGACAATTAACTTAAGAAGTTGAGCGAGCCTAAAGTTATTAATTTCAATAAAAAAAGCAATAAACAAGCTTACAAATCCCTTGGCTGTTGCGCTGAGTTATTTATTTCATGAATTAATGTTATGAGATAATTACGTGAGAATAACCCTCAAAACTTGTCAGACGTGGCGGAACGACCTTTGTTTAGGTCGTTTTTGCTCTGTCTACCCCGTTAGGGATAAAAGCGTGATTTTATGTATGTACGTATGTATGACGTAATGAAAACTCTATTATAGGAAATCGACAGATAACAGTAAATGTTTCAGAAGAACAAAACACATCTTTAAAACAATGATGATAACGCGTGGGTAAAACAGGCTATTGTTTAATTTTAGCTAATGAGTTAATATAGTTAAGGCCCCAAGTATGGAAGGAAATTTGAAGATGTCAGCGGCAAAATATCACAGCCCTTTCGCTCACATACCTACACACGTCTTCATAGTCTAGAATAATGATGGGATGGTGTTAGGTATCTTATGGATAATGGAGGTGAGTAATTTTCTATAGAAACGCCCGAGTCCTAGTGCAACCAGACTAGTTTTTGAGGACGTTATTATTGGTTGAGGTGAGGAAATATTTTCCTATTTTTGAAAACTACTAGGGATCAAAACTACGAGCAGGGATTTAGGGATACTAAGGCCCGTAGTTATAATCAGCTCTCAAGAATGACAGCGAATTTGAATTCGTATCAGAAATGTCATTTCAGTACAAAACGACCTGTCAAATCCATACTTAATATTGCTCTCAACCTTGAGATCGCTTTATAAATACGAGCCTAAATAGTTTTGTACCAACGTGGAAACGCAACTAACCTAATATGAATACGTTAAAACCGGAAATGAATCTGTTGTAGTATTTTCAGTATTGCCGATATTTCGATTGGTTAATTTTTATTCTTGTTCACTTGGGCGAGTACTGGTTACACAGTAACTTAAAGAGTACCTATAAATATTTTCATGTTGGCTTGAACATGCATTATTAAGTTGGTTTATCGTATCCAAATATTTTAGTTGAAAACCAAATTCGTAACCTCTGTTAATTAATATGCTATTAGTTTAAATAGAATAATTCAGTAGCAACTTTATAGCAATGAAGTATAACACGTTTACTAGTTAGTAGGTAATGACACATTTGGTGAACATTTGCATATTAAGCTGATTTAAATTAAAGGCTCAGCTATATAATAAATGGTTTTTCAATCAGGTATTAATTCAATACACTTATATGATGAATTTATTAATCTATCATTTGACTGTCAATTTCATATGGGAGCGCCAAACATTTTACGTGTCAAACTAATACTATCCCCAGGGAAAATTGTTTTTCATCACTACCATTTAAAGCACTCAGAAATACTATATTTGAAGCACTTCGTATCTAACTAAATATTGCCTAACTATTTACTGTCTAAATATTTAAACTCTATACCACTCAATTTAGTTCGAAATAGTTCCTCTGTGATGTTCGCTCAAGCTAAAAATTACTTAACAAACATGAGGCTTTATCTTTTTGTTAATTAGTTTGACAGCGTAATAAGATCTCAGCATAATTAACTTTACAGGGCGTTTTCATATCCGTCGTGTTAATAGTTTATACGGTAGTTTTGTGTTAGTGAAATCTCCCACTATTATGGCCGCTATAAAAAGGACAAAGAAGAATTTATTTTTTTTTGTACTTGCTTGTAAATTACGGTAAGAGGGTTGTTGCCCTTTACTTCAAGGTCAGATGAGACCAAGATAAAGTCAACTATACCGGGAGTAAAAAAAAAAGCTGTCCAAACTTTAGGATGTGAACCTATCCTTGCAAATGAACAACTTGCCCCAAGGAACATGCTAAAATATGAAAGTAAAATTTGGATCTCCCAAACCTACGAAATAACTCGGGCCACTGACACTATTTGTATGGGAGAGCCAATTTTAAACTTTGTTCCTTGAGAAAAAATGTTTAGTTTCATGGTTAGGTTCACATCCTAAAGTTTATTCAGCTATTTTTTTCTCTTACTTTTTATGATCAGTATGCGAGCGTAAGTATAGCATTTTTAGTTTCGAGGAAATTTTTTGTTAGATAATGGATTCTTCCCTTTCTTATAGTTTGCATTTCTTATGCTGATATTAAAATTTCTAGCTTATACTTATCTGATACATAGCATATAGTCCGGTGGGCCTTATGTCAATGGCAGAACATCGCTCAGGGTGATTTAAGGGTGTGTTATACTTCATGGACGTCTACTTATATTGCTATATTGGTTATGTGCCTGACAGTGGTTTAATTAATATTATGCATCCAAACCTGCAAATCCTTCTACTGACTTTTACAAAATACCCCAGAAGAAAGGTGTCTGGTAAATTCAATGTTTTTTATCGCTCCTAGTCCAGCATAGAACTACCGGAAACAATACAAGAAGGACATTGCTAAATTTTCGTTGCCGGAAAAAATAAACTTTTTTTTTAATACTTATAATTAGAAATGGGTTTGACGCCAGTCTAGGTCGGGAGCGACTGAGACGGAGTCGACGATGGAGCGAGCTCACCCAGAAGATGCCTATTCACTCTAGCTTCCACTATACGATGATATTCATATTCGACAAAATAAACGATACTTTATTTCCATGTCTATTACTGATACTGCGGTACCTATAAAGATAAAATTACTCTTATCCGAGCAAATAAAAGTCTTACAGAGGCACTCAAAGTTCTCGTAGAAACGAGACTCGCAACCTGTTGCCTGTACAGCTATATCACCCACGTTCAAAATATTTGTCTTACAAACAATATAACTGATAAGTTTGCCCGCTCGTGCCACATTCTTAGATAACATCATCAAATCAAGACGTAAAAACCAGACATTTATTTCAAAAATGACTTGTTACCTAAATCAAAAGTTTTCGTTACAAGACGAGCACAAAAAATAACAACATCGAAAAACAGCAAAAAAGAGTTGCTAATAAAAATCTTCATTTAGTTCGTCAAAACTTGCTAAGTGCCAATTAATAGTTTAAAAAAGTGAGGAAGTATAAGGCGCAGTGAGTTTGCGCAGACAGAAGCTAGACACCCTTATAAAGGAGCGTCCCGTACGGTCCCATTCACTAAAGAGCCGGGAGCGCAACCTGCCAAGTTACACGGAAACCCGCACATATCGCGCTGTGAAGTTTTTTGTGCCAGTGCTGACAGTAAAAGATAAAATAAAAATGGTAACTATGAGAGCCGTGGTTGCTTTTGTTGTCCTCGTGTGTGGTGCTAACGGCTTGTTCCTGCCCGTAAGTACTTAATTTTTTAAATTTCGATTTAAGTATTCTAGAACACGGACAAACTTTTTTCTACACATTTTCAACTCAAACCCAACGTTTTGCTTGAAATGATTTGAAAATATGGGCAATATTAAAAATCTCTACAACCAGTAATTCTATTAAAACTAAGTTTTTCCATCAGGCACACTAGTGCACTCTACAAGTAGTTCAAGTTATTCTCATCCTTCATCGTAGAGTTAGGAAAGTTTTTATTACTTTTCCTGCGCCTGCATTCCATAAGTGGATTTTTTTTACCGTCCACATTAAGTAAACATAATAATAATTATGAAAATGCTTTTCTTGAAATCGGTTATTGACATTTTCATAATTTTCAAGAGGATAAGATGTGTCTGTCTGTTTCGGTACTATTTATTTGATGATGCCAGTATTATTACTAAATTATTAATGCTTTTAAAATATTTAATAATAATAAGATAATAATGAAACCAACCTACAATCTTTAGCATTGGTGTACCTTATAATTTAATTGTTTTAAAAATATTTTAGTACGTCTAGCAATACAATTTTATAAAGTTATGACTATTATTTAAAAAGATAACCCAATTATAGGTACGTACTTAATATTCTTTCTGAGCTTAGATATTTTAATTTTAATTAGTATTAGGTTATATTTCCGGTTGTAGTGTATGACGCATGACCTATATTTATGGAATGCAACTTGTAATAGATAAGAAAGCTACGTTATGTGACAGTGTGACAGTTATGTGGAGCATAAATTCAGACTATGAATTTATTAATATCTTCTTTGTGTCATGGGACCTAAATCCTAGTTAGGGGCCGCCTGACTTGCAACCATACTCCCGCCGGAGTTCAACGAAAACCAAACTTTCTGTGTTCCGTGGGAAGGAATATCTTATGCCTTTAAAGCTATTAGGCAAGCTCAATCATAAACTGAATAGGTATATCTCAGTCAGTTCTGGCCTAACCTAAAGGTTTCAATCAAATCAATTCAAAAAATATAAAATTATCTTCTATGATCGCTATTGTGTAACTCCATAATTAATCCAATGAAGATCAGCGGATTTCAATAGGGGCAATCTATGGGTGTGTTCCGTTAATAATATTATTAGGTACATAAGGAAAATATGCTAGCAACAGTACGAATGAGCAAATAAGTTTCCGCAAATGAGGTGGCATTCAATCATCACATTCATTCTTCGAAGCTCGTTCAATGGCGATCACCCTACACACCCTGTTCTTAGTAAATAGTTAATATAGCGGGTGTTAACACATAAAGAGTGCTTTTACCGCGAAACCTTCGGCATTAGTCACTTTTAGTTATACTCGTACTTTTGTGCATGTTCTGCGTATGCCTTTGATCTTTGATACCACAGTTCAAGGAATCGTAATAGGTATAAGGGCTTTGAGTGTAGTCATACAAGATAGCAAAACACTTGCTTGTTGAACTAAAAGTGATAAAAATATAGGAAACCCAGCTGCTTACTTGCTTATCTTATACCAGTATTCACTGTATTAGAAAGGCTATAAACTACGACAGCAATACAGAATCCTTTCTGAAATAATATTTTTTTTTTAACTTTGGGAAAAAGCGGATAGGTACTATACCCCGTAAAAAAATTATGACGTATGTGTGTGTAAAGTTAAATTCCAAAACTCACTTTCGGTTGAGAATGAGCCGAATCCGTCGTTAGAAAATTATACCTATAATATACCAACATATTTTTTATTTATTTTGGGAGTAAATTAATTAAAGCAGCACAAATAAATGTCGCAATTAAAAAAAACACGGTACAGTTGATACTGAAGGTGTCCTGGATACACATTAAAAGAAATTTTGTGTGGGCTGAAGCGTTAAAGGGTTGGAACTCCAAAATAGAAATGATCACGTTTGCATATTTTTTCTTATTTTACGTTGTAAAATGAGGTAAAGCTTAAAATCGAGTTCTATTTTTGCAAAGAGTAAGGAAATAAGATGTTGACAAAAATCTTTAATAGTTATGATTTTACAACCGAATTTCGTCTAAATATCGCGGCCCGCTACCGCGCGTACGCGCGTGACGTCATTGGCCGTACGCTTCAGGAAATGAAAAAAAAAAATACTTTCTCATACAAAATGACAATTTGTATAGAAAAGTAATATTTTTTAGCTTATGTTACTCAGGATGAACGTAGCTTTATAACGGTGAAAGAAGTTTTGAAATCGGTCCAGTTTTTAGTTTTTGAGTTTATTCGTTACAAACATACACGCAAAAATACAAAAATAGGTACAAATCTTTCCTCTTTATAATATTAGTATAGATCTAGATAGATATATAGGACAGACATTTTTACAGGACCATGTTAATTTCAATGTAACAAAATAATTAATTTATACGCAGCTGAATAGCACTTTCAAGTCTGATTACTATTTAAAACACTGTGTCCTTTTTAAGCGACATCCATTTATTGTTGTCTTACAATGAATGGGACTGCCTTAATGATCACTTTTGTTTCAAAAACGTTTTCATTAATTATGAATATTAAAAATATGGATTCACAAATATCGCACAATGCGGTGAAATCTTAATGAGTAAGCCCACTGACCGATATATTGCTTGTTTAAAAGCCTACTTTAAATGCACTTTTTGTCAATGGAAATGCAAACAGCAGAATACCATTCATATTTACTCATATTTTCTTCTATCAATATATTACTATTCAGTACTAGTGACCTGCGCCTGTTTCGCACGGGCAAAAAGGATTTAAATCAAAACCCTATAAGTACAAGACTTTTTTTCTTAATGTGGTGTCATCTACCAATTCCTTTTGATTATGCTGATCCATAAAGAAGTTCATACGAACTAAGGGTTCAATTTGCTTGCTGGACTGAACACAATTTCCGGCTGACTCTGTTTGAGTGATCAACTCGCCGGATGCTTTAAATGGGTCATATCTGATCTTCATAGCATCCTTATAAAACAAAAATGGCTTTTGAAAAAGGATAAGGTTGTTTTATTTGAAATCAGTGAAATTATTTCACAAACAATGAAAAAACAAGAACCTCTCTTTTGTTTACTTATATTTTAGTTGTATTTCCTCGCAATCGAAGTGAAAAGCAGAGATACATAACAACTCGAGCACAAATCATTTTATCCTCGACTTAACATCAGCCTTCCTAAAAATCTCGGATAGAATGATTTGCTTTGTGCACTTGTCGTAATATCTACTATTTTGCTTCAATATTTTTTATTAAGATCAACACAGTAAATAGTTGTTGGTCAGTATCCCAATTTTGATCAATTTATTTTCCATGTTTCCATGATGATTCATTGATCGGGACTTCATTTAAAATACAATATATTTACTTGTCGATAGGTACTTATCCATGAGCCTCAAAGAAACTGCAAAGTAGAAATATAAGTATTTAAATTGGTTATTGGCTTGTCCCAACTTTGCCGCAGAGAGGAATAATGTGATATTTTGTTCTAGATAAATGTTCTCTTGTTCAATTGGATTTCTATTTCAACGATATAAATTGGATATCAAATTTATCAACGGATCATCTTGCTACTAACAATACTCTTTGTATTTCTAGAAAAATATTTTCACTTTTGTTCTTAAAAATGCCGCACGCGATTTTTTATTTTATAATATGGAGGGTTTTCCTGCACCACCTGTGGTCTCTTGAAGAATAACCTCGATAGATTTGAAACGTAGAGGTAAAATACAAATATATATGATGTGTATGTATGCTCGTCGTTTTATAAGTACGTACCTACTGCTTATGGGTACTTTGTTTCTAGGAATACGAAACTAGGTAACTTGAAAATTCTCTTAACGAATTTCAGCAAGAGCGCCTCCAAAACTTTAAACAGTGCCTAGTAACAATTCATGAAAGCATACTCCTACTTTTCTTTTCACTAGAAATGTATTTGTTTTTATTTGTAGTTTGTAGAACCCAATCCTTTAAACTGAAATTTATTATAAAAAACAAAACACCCTATAAAGTGGGGAAGCTGAAAGATTTTCACAACCGTTCTATGTAACGTTCATAGTTGAATGAAATTTTAATCTGAGGTGTTAGTCACAGTGAGCACTTCTAGCATGCATGAATCAATTCGGTGGACCATAGGCCTTTCCATTCAGTTTTAGGGAGAACACTTGCACTACCTAAGTAAATTGTATTCAGGCTCGATAGCTAGTCGAAAATTTAACGAATTTTCTGTGAAACAATAATATTTTATTTCGTGTAGTGTCAACGTTACGAACGTTACGACTACCGTGGGTAAAGATGGGGTGATGCTTTTACTGCTCTGGCATTAGACGAGACATCGCAAGTGCGCAAGACTTGGAATCTATCAGACTACGAATAGTTTCACAATCCGTTTATATGGTGAAACAGCTGTGACGTATGTCAGGCACATATCCTACACTAGCTACGTTACGTCAGAGGCTGTGGTTGACGGCCATTAAATTAATGAACGCGAAGATATGTTTCACGGTCCGTGAACCTCGTGATTGGAAACTGACAATAAATTGATAATATTATTGTCATTAATTTGGTGTTATTATATTTCATGCAAAAATTTATGTCGAAACACTTCGTATTACATTATAGGTATGGAAGTTTCAAAGAGAAGAATGAAAAACATATTTTTTTAAATGATAAAGAAAATAAGCGAGCAGAGCCGGGATGCGAAAAGTATGTAGAGTTTCAAAATTTAATTAATTCAGTCCATCAAAATTAAATCTATCCTACCTAAGTGGCCTTAGCTCTTAAGAGGAATCTTAGTGCTCTCATCCAAACGGATCATTCGTGCCTGATTTTGAATGAACAAGAATATAGTATAGCACAATCTGCTACCAATACGTTACTGCTACAATAATTAGCGTTTAGGCAGACTTTAAGCTTATTTAACAAATATTATGTTAATAAAAAAGCAGAGTGTTTGTCTGTGTTTTTCGCTCTACACAGGTGGAAAAAATAAAAAAATGGCTACCACCATATTGCCAACACAAAAACAAGTAAACTTCTCTGTCGGCCGTCACGTCCTATCAGCATTTTTATTGCATCGGGTACAAAAATTTAATACCGAACCCTTGGCCTATAATGGCCTCTCGTGCGGTGAAAAAGTGTATAAGTGATTTTTTTGGGGCAAGCGAGCGTTCTATCACCCTCGATTCGCAATAAATGGATCAAGTGACGCAAATTTGACGTTATTCACACCCTTTTTCGGCAACACCCACGTGCCTAGCGTAAAAATGCTGCAAAGACTGAACCAGACAAAAAAATGCGCTTGATTACTTTAGTACTAATGTTCATTACTAATCTAAAACAGAAACTGTTTGTTTAAACAATAAGTATTACATTTTGTTTGAAAAAGGTTATTTCAACCATTTCGTATATCCTTTGTAGAGGCTGTTAATGATTATGATCTTGGCTTGTTTAATGAGTTTAGGGTGTTTTTTTTTTATCTCGACATAAAAGTTACAATGTACATAAAATGAATTGTTACTATGAAGCAATGAATGTGGAGAAAGTACCAAGAAATGTTATATTTTCAAAGGAGATTAAGAAGGCAATGTTGTGTGTTGGTTTTGTTAAGGAATATGCTCAGTCGTTAATTAGGTGAAGTAATGTTGTACTAGTTAGCAAAGTTTGTAGCTACCGACGTTGTGTTAAGCATAAACAAAGAAACTCGTGTGAGTTGTTAGTGTATTGATGTTTTATATATAAACATAGTTTAAATTAATGATAAGTCCCGACCTAGCGACACAAACTAAAAATCACAACTTCTTAATAGAGGTAAAATATTGTCATAATAATAGGTAGGTATTTATACAAAATAGAACTGACATTCTGAACCTTCCATACCACTAGTTTTCCAAGTCTATGCTATACCTAGGTAATACCTACGAATAAGCAATAAATAAATACCTTTAATTTATTAAAAAGACTGCAGAAAAAAGGTCGTACTTACGTACTTAACGTAAAAATTAAAAACAGCCACTTTTAAATAAGTAAAAGCACTAAACTAAACTTTTAAATAAGTACTTGCAACTTTTAAATAAGTAAAAGGAAATAGTTTAGAGACAATTTTCACAATGTTTCAATATTGAAACACGAGTTGTACAACTTCTAAAACTTTTGTCCATTTCGCGACGCTTTTAAAACGTTTTGTTCGTCGAATACCTACTTGAACTTGTCTTTGTAATGCAAAAGTTGAGTAGGTAACCCGTAACTGTAGTGCCAAAAAGCAAAGAAAAGCAATTATTATTATTATTATCGTTCGGCCTCTTAAAATTAAAAACCTGCATCATAATTAATAATTAGTAACTAAAAAAATATATTTACATTTACAAAATCCAGCTGCTGAAAAGCTAGCCGCAAAACACGTTAGTCTCGATTGTCAAATTCCATTGAAAAGATGGTGGCGCCGCTCTCATAGGTAACCTGGTTTAGTTAGGTATAATGCAAGTATGACAGTTGCAGTGTGATTGTGTCAAGTTTTACTTGTTGTTGACTGTATTCAGCCGCAATAAGTCAACCCAAGGTGCTGAAGCGGTGGCTGTTCATTTCCTAAAATAATTGGTCTGTCAGTTTGACGTAGTAAAGCAATTTCTAGTTGCTAATCGGGTGGCGCCCCCTGCTGAATAATTCTGTTTGGTTTTACCTTATCGCCACTTCTGAGTTACACAAGATACTGCCAAAAAGAGACAGTTGAGAAATGTGAGCTATGTTTTTATCTAGTAGCAACCTATCTTGAAGAATATTTTATGAGCTGTTCTGCTGAGATTTTCATCCAAATATATTTATTTTTGGACTGACTAAAGTGTCTGGATGGTAAACGAAAAACCTCATAATAGCTAAAATTATACGTTAGTATCTATTTATGGCCATAATTTGTTATAGTAGATTCAATGTGACGGTAGGGAAAATAATTTTAGAATGGGCGCTTTTCCACTAGACGGCACGTCAACGGCAACGGCGACGGCACGGTACCGTCGACGATATCGTAGGTGAGATAATGTATGAAAATCAATGAAATTATATGACACGCTTTTCCACTTGACGGCACGGCACCGTCACGGTATGTCATCGATTCCCATAGATATTGTCACGTGATCTCGCCGTGCCGTCGCCGTTGCCGTTGACGTGCCGTCTAGTGGAAAAGCGCCCAATGTGATGATAATAATAATTTTGGGTTGAAACCCACAAGTCCTTTTACAATAAATTTAATTTTATCTATACATTTTCCATTTCTTTCTGACATACCACTGGGCGCTTTTCCACTAGACGGCACGTCCGTTGACGTTGCAACGGCGACGGCACGGTACCGTCGACGATATCGTAGGTGAGATAATGTATGAAAATCAATGAAATTATATGACACGCTTTTCCACTTGACGGCACGGCACCGTCACGGCATGTCATCGATTCCCATAGATATTGTCACGTGATCTCGCCGTGCCGTCGCCGTTGCCGTTGACGTGCCGTCTAGTGGAAAAGCGCCCATTACTGCAACCCTGATGTAAAATGATAAGGGTTTTGTCTGAAATTTTATTTAAGAAAACAATTAAAGCCATGATATGAACGATTCAATTAATATTTAAAAGCCTGTAAAGTTAAAAGCTTTTGGTTTTTCGATAAAACCCACTTCCTGTGTCAAAAATTGGTCAGTCGGGTTGTAAATCATTATAAATAAAAATTGGAAGATTGGAAAATGCCTCAGTCTCTAAATTGAATTACTATGTACTTCGATGCCCATTAAATTCTTTGAAATTTTATTATCTTGGCCTAACCTACTTATTTTTCAACAAAGAAGGTATCTTGCTGAAATTTGATCCTCGCCTTTTGCCATTCTCCTTTAAGAGTTTGCGATACGTACCTAAGTATCGTAGTGCATCTAGCTTCAAAGTTCTGTAAAAAGTTATAAAATGTCGGAAAGCTTTTGTACCGGCAGGCGGTATAGGCAATATCTAGTGTCAAAGGTGCTCAAAGCTCTATGACGTGACGTCAGTTACGTGTTGCAGGATGATATGGGCACGTAGGCACGTACCGTCATATTGGCAGTTTCTTTTGAAGCAGGCAGGAAAGCGTTAACATTCATAACAAACATGAATTTGCATGACATCCTAGTAGAATGACGCTAGAAATACTCGTAGAGCACAATCGTATGTTGATGACTACAGAATTTTCGTTGTGAAAAGGACAAATATTTATACAGTTTTGACCAAAATGGTACTGGTATCGAAATACATGCGTCTCAATGCTTACAAGATCTACTCGTAGGTACAATAAAGCTCTCTAATAAATTTGAGGTTTTGCTTGCTCTATGGCTCGTATTTATTAAAGCGCTCTCAAGATTGAGAGCAATATTAAGTATGGATTTGACAGATCTTTTTGTACTGAAATGACGTTTCTGATACAGACTCAAACTCGCTGTCACTCTTGAGAGCTGATTATAAATACGGGCCTATGTCAAAGACTGTGACTTAAGGTTCTTCGGAGTACAAGCTACCTAATCAGGGTTTACAATAGTTGTTCATGAGAACTTTAGCTTTCAGGTAAGCTGATTGTATTTTCAAGCAGCAATGGCAATAATAGATTGAGAAGTAAACCATTAAGTTTGCCTTTCAATACCGACAAGACATTTTGCCCTCTTTCAGCTTTTGTATTGATAAAACAATGGAAGTATTTTTTTACAGGTGTTATTACAGTGGGAAATTGGGAACCTATATTTTTTATAAATCTGATAAAGTTTGTTCAATCAAACACACACTATTAAACATAAGTATAGCAAGTCAAATTCGTTGCACAATTTTGTATTAAAAGTTATTATTTATTGATTGATGTATGTACATTGTCCCCAGGGAATGGAATACGGACGCGTACGGAACTCTGCGCCGACGATGTCTTGGTTCTCTCGAATACGCCGCCAACCGCGACCCACGCACCGCATCATAGATCCTAATGAAGGTAAGATACAAAACCATATATAACGGCAAACTTTTTGAAATTATACTTATACAGTACATTTGACTACAATTAACAATTCACAATACCTGAATCATTTTGAAAAACTTGCAATCCAACCCGGATTCGCACGGATAGAATATGTTCACATACATAAATTGAGGTAGGTATTCAAAGAAAAAAATATAGCTAAAAATCCTTTGTTGAATATAGGAAGAACCTAGCAGGTAGGTAAACAGAAAGCAAAAAGCAACTTCTTTTTATGTAAAGAATAACTTTATTCTAGAGTCGTAGGTAGATATGATTTGAGAGACTGAAATTTCTATGGTAGGTAAGGGTACTTGTCATAGAATTTGTTCTGTGTTCAAAAGACATTTCAAATCATTTGGTAGGGAATTAATGTCTTTTGAAATATCTGTTTAAATTACCAATGAATATTCAAAACGTACACAAAGTTTTATTACACATGCGCGTAAAATAAAACTTTGTCATCTGGACTCTGTAAGTTGAGGGTCACTTGGACATTAAAGAGAATATTAATGGATCCGTTCCAACCCTTCTTAAGGTCTTTAATTACATATCCTATGTGAAGAGAATGTTGAATTATTTATTAACTTTTTACCAGAGTTCCGCCAGTGAGCCTGATTAAATATGTAGTAGAATACATGAGCGAATGTTCATGAAATATTATGTAAGTGTCGTTAAAATTTGACTTTAAATGAAAATATTTTGAACGCAAAAGTAAGTCTTTATCTTTATATCTAACAGGGTAGGCAAAACGCAAAAAGTTTTTTTTTTCGCCAAATCTAACAAAATTATGAAATTTCTTTATCTTTATATCTAACAGGGTAGGCAAAACGCAAAAAGTTTTTTTTTTTTCGCCAAATCTAACAAAATTATGAAATTTCATGAGAACTCTTTCAGGTACAAATATGTAAGATTGCCACAGTGACTCGTTGTCAGCCCTTCGCCAACTATGAGCTCCCTCTATTTTTTTTTAGGAAGTGCCTAGGTAGAGAAGCAGCTGGTATATTCTAAATTCTTAATAACTAATCCATCTGGTCTTTTCAAATGTTTTTGTCGTGATTAAAGGAGAAAACTTTTGGAACCGTTAGCCTCCATTAACTTATTATTATTGCTTGACTTAACGTTTAATAAATTAAATTGTAATGACATTAATTTTACTTTGTACTGTAATGGTTATAAATTATTAAAATAGTAAAGTTTTGAAAGGCCATTATTCAGCAATGGATGCCACTGATTTATTTTACGAGAAGGTTGAAATCGAGAGTGCTAATGGAAATAAAATATGTAATTATTTGTTATCAATAAACGTAAATTACCTATAACTTAGCGTGACCGTTGAAATATAACAAATTCAAATATTAAGTTCACTGTACTGTGTCTCAGGTATCTAGGTGTGAATAAATTTTATGACTGTATACACTCAAAGAAATTTCTTGTCGCAGCGACCAAATTCCCTTAACGGGGGGGAGCCGTCAAACTTGCTTAAACAACTCGTATGAAGAATTATGAACGGCGGTGGTTAGATCGTCTCTTGCCTCTATTGTCCCGTTGTAAAACTAGCTACAATGATATGACAATGCAACGTAGACGAAGTGACAAGCTAAAAAGATAATACATCACCATTTCGACAATATTTTTTTGTCGTTTTGTAAACTTAGCATTGTTATTTTGTTTACTTAGCCTTGTCATTTTATTTACTTAGCATTGTTATTTTATTTACTTAGCATTGTCATTTTATTTACTTAGCATTGTCATTTTATTTAGTTAGCATTCATTTTAATTACTTAGCATTGCCAATTTGTTTACTTTGCCTTTGTATTCCGTTCTCTGAAATTTTGTCGCCCCGACAACGTCAGCTACAACGAAATCCACCATCCACGTTCACTTGCGCGCATCCCATGAGTTTCCGGCTTAATCCACGAGGCAGGGTAGACGCCATGATAGGTACTTTATCTATAATAAATAATGACATCTGATGTTTTTAACCACACAAAATGAAACAATATAACCTTAAAGATAAGAAAGTATATAAGATATAATACGTACTTTTTTAAATTAATTAGGCATAATTAGTCAGTGTGGAAATAAATAAGCATCAGATACCATCGCTTATACTTAGATTAGGTAAGGTACCATGGCATAGCGTCTTTTAGGCCACCTCGTGCACCTTTTCAGTAACCTTATGGGAAGCGCGCAGGCTAACGTGGGTGGTGTGGATTCCGTCGTATTGTAGCTCACGCTGTCAGTACAAGAGCTCAGAGATTCAAGATCTGGAAACATAAATAAAAAGAAAATATTTAGTTAATCAACATTTATTTTTTTTCAAATAACCTCTTAAGTAGGTAGGTACTTATTCTAACACTTATCTTGATGCTCTTCAATTTTGCGAAAATTTAGGCGTCTTACTTTACTTTGACAGCCGTAAAGTCAGCTATTAATTTGCTTTTTTTTGTCATATTTATGAAAAATCCGCGCATTTGCCTAACCCTGGACACACCCTGGAGAGGCCCACCGAGTAACTGAACTGCGCAAGCGACGCGTGCCGTGCGTGCGGGCGACAAGAGGGGTTTGAAGGGTGGGAGGGGAACGGGGTGGAGGCCGTCGCTTTGTCAATAGCGCAAATCTAGCTACCTACTACAACGTCCCGTATAAAATAGCTTTGCAATTTCGGCAATGTAAAATGTGCTTCGTCGTTTTATTAATGTACCTTTAAGATTACGTCAATGCGCTGAAAAATCTCTTATGATAAATTGACAATATGACGTAATTTACGTCTGACAAAAAAACTTTATACGCAGAGTTCAACTTCATTAAAACGTACGGACAAAAACGCACAGTCAGAAACACAATAAAACATCGACAAAGGTTTTTTACACCTTTAACGGCTGTTTTTTTTTTGAGTGTAGTATAAACCATAGTAGCTCCTTTTTGCGTGAAGCTTAAACTACCTACTTTTAATCTAAGTGCCAACACTTTTTAGGTCAGACAGCCTTTGTGAAAGACATTATGACGAACTTGCGGAAAACTAGGCATAGCTAGCTCAGAAGTAAATATTCTGCCATAAAACTTGAAAGTTATAAAAATACACTACAACGGGTAGAAAATGGACTACATCTGCAGTATAAAATTTTCATTCAGAAGTAGGTAATTAAAAAACATTCATTTTCCTGTAGGTAAGTATAGAGTCTGATATAAAAGGGAGAAATTAGTTAGTGTTGGATTGGTATGTTAATTTTTTTTTTAGTAACGTTTTCCGAGAACGTTGTTGTCTTTTGGGAATATCGATCATTCTTATCCATCCACCTTGTCTGAAAAATAAGAAACAATTCAGTAAATTTTTCTGCAGCAACAACGACTTTACGTACCTACCAAACCTACATATACTTTATAAAGAGCTTCTTTAATGTAGAGCTTTACATGAAACCTCCAGGGCTTAACACTTTTAGGGTTGATGTTGAAGAGCACCTGTAGCATATCTTTACAAGTTTATATCTTCATTTATTTATCAAGCATACGTACATTATGTTTAAGACTGTTACAATTTAGGAGATAGACTTGAAATTATCATTGAATCTTTAATTAGACATGGATATTAAAATCCTGAAATTGACTTGGATTTAGAATTCAGGAAATTCAGGATTTTTGTGATAATATATATCTGAGGGTTTTTTTGTAGTGATTCTAACATTTTTAATTTTATAATTTATAAAATCAAACGTTTACTTATTCATACTCATAGTGGATAAGTCTACCGTTTTTAATATCGTCGGACTCTAGTTTACTGAGTCTAATTAATTAAAATATGACTGAAACTTTTCACAAAACTAACAAAATGTTAAGTCGAAAATAGTTAGTTAAGCCAACCTCGAATTTTAAATTCTGTTAATACAGCTAAAGCTTTGCAAGGCTTTATTTAAACTTTTACAGCAGGTATTATACTGTAAGTTACCTGGGCTGAGTGTGCAATTTTGTGATAATCTTATACAACTTTACTGCATTTTTAAGCATTTTTTATCTTGAAGTACGACAGTTATATCAACCTGTCAAAGTGTGAAAATGTAAAGCTATGGGACATCTATAACAAAGTTATTTGAATAATAGATTTTTCGTCAATGATTTATGTTCAAAACAATTAATTATGTTTTTTAGGCACTTAGGTACATAAGATATTTTATTAATTGAAAATTGTATCGTTAAAATAATTATTTTGTTGTCTCCACCAGATTGTTTCCTGGTGACGTCAGAAGAAGGCGAGTTATTCTTCAAGTCTCCATCAGACGAGCCGGTGGTATGCGGCATCTATATGATCGCTGAGCCAGATAAGAGGATCCAGGTCACCTTCAACTATCTGGACGTCCCGTGTGAAAATGGAGGCCTCGTTGCGGTAAGCAGTTGTATTTAGCTCATCTACGAGTGGACATGCATTTTCTGGGTGAACTCGCTCCATCGTCGACTCCTTCACTGTCGCCCCTGATCCAGACTGAAGTCAAGAGTAAACCTATTTCTAATAATAATTAAAAACAGAAGCAGAGTTATTCTTCAAGATGTATGATGACGACGTGATAATTAAAAAACAAAACTGTCATGCCATCGCCTTTTTTAAAGACGAATAAGTAGGTTGTTGATACTCTTCTAATTTCTACTATTCAGGTAGCACCTATTCATCAGAAATTAGTTGAGTAGCACAAAGCAAACTCTGCCGATATTGTTGACACACGCCGATGGTGAAACAAAGGGAACACTAACTAGGTATAAACTCTTTAATATTAAATCATGACTGTACACAATATTAGTTTGCAATTTTCCCGACTAAATTAATGCTAATAACTAAATTATCAGTGCCTAGACCAAGAAAAGCTTGACATTTAATAAAGACCTTAGTATAAAAAAACATTGGAAGTTAAACTCATAAGCTTACATACCCTGTACCTAATATTTCTGATACACAAAAATCCGTGTATTTTGACTACGGAACGCGTTTAATTAAAAAGTCCTAAGTAATTTCGGATGGTTGACGTAAAAATGATTTTTTTATGAAACAAGCAGAAGCTTGGTTTAATAAATAGGAAAAAAAAATGCATCCTGTCTAGATACGATAGTTGTGTAGTATCTAGGTACCTACAAGTCCGTTCTTTAGTGGGAGAAATTATTTTTTCAAAATAGTATGATGACATCTACAATACTTATGCTATGAAGTGATCTCAAGATTGGAAGCAGTATTAATATGGATTTGACAGACCTTTTTGTACTGAAATAACATTACAAATGCGAATTCAAATGCGCTGTCCACAAGAGTTGATTCACGGGCCTTAGTTATCTAAAGGGCCTTAAGTCGTGTCATGACTTAAGTAGGTTCCTATTAGGTTAAAAGCTAGCATTTTCTTTACTTTTATATTTTAAATTTAATAGTTTAATGTGCAGCACAGTAAAGTTTAAGTATTTTAAATTTATTTACGTAAGTCATTTACTATTAAAACGTTTTCCATGAAATATCATGTAAGATGTTGTTTATAAAGCTTCAATTTGGGGAAAAATGTTTAGCCACGAAATGTGTCATTTTATTGAAGTATTTTCATTATACGCTAACAAAATATTTTATGGAAAACCCTTCCATATTCCGAGGATCGCTTGTAAAAATGCAGTCGCTTTCCGAGTACGCTTGAGATTGCAGTTTCTAATTAAATTGTTTACATTCATTGGGACCATCTGCTCCCTCGAATAAGAATCAGAAGACTTCATTTATTTACGGAAAATTGCGGTAACGACCTCCTTTCGCTGGAAATGAAAAACTTGGTTTAGAATAGGTTTATTTTTAGAACACAGCTTGTAGTTTTAGTTTATGGCTTTTCTTTATGTTTTTTATAGTGGAAACAGTTTGCTTGCAATTTCTGATAGCGATTACATACTAACGACGTCCAAGTTATAGGTACCACAATTTGGCAGATTATAAACTATGACACCAGATATGGGTTGACAAGTGAAGCAAGACTATAATTATAGGCTCGTTTTATTACCCATATTGCAGTAGAAATTAGCAACTAAATTACTTACGCAATTTTTACGTATCTTTAGGTATACTATTATTTAGAATTACTGTGAAATTGCCATATGCTTATGTTAACACCTTTTGTGTATTATTCTACGTAATTTAACGCTTAAATCATTCGATGAATACTTACCTAGATATTTCTGGCTAGCCGCAACATAGGCATATTTCGGACATTGGCCCTACACACATGCAGTTTACTGCACTGTTACAAAAAAAAAACAGTAAATTACTTAGTAGGTAATTTCAAATGAAATCAATGAAAATTTTCCAACTACCAAACTACAGGACACAAGGTTTAGTAATGGTATCTAGAGGTTTTTAAGACTACGTACGTCAATGATGATAAAAATAAAAAAACTAAATTTTAATTCTACAGCCCAGAGTATAAAAAAGATCGATATTTTGCAAATACATATTCAATTTTCAATACAAATCATTTAGTTAAAAGTTTATATAAAATGGAGTTTAACCGATATCTAAATATTTTCTATACAGGGTGTAAAAAAAGTAGACCGTTTCTTTAGACTTCAGTGATATACAACACGAAACACACATTAAATAAAATAAATTTTTTTTTTTTTTTTACATCGTAAAATTGAAACATAAGTATCGCCTCTTGGCTGCAGAATTAACCGGGACTGTATTTTCAGTGGGTAGACGGCTGGGAGCTGAACGGTCAGGTGTGGCCGGCCGACTCGTGGGACGACGACAGAGTGGTGGAGTCCTGTGGGCAGAGGCCGCAGACCAAGCTGATCTCGCACCAGAACGCAGCATTGGTTCAATATCGTGTGCCAGCAAGGGGGAAGGGATTCGCTATCACTATACGGCATCTAAAGAAAGCCAGGCGTGAGTAAATTCTATACCTTGGCAAGAATAAGTAAAACTCGATATTGGTATAGTCATTGTCCCCACTTCAGGTTAAACATCATTTCAGTTACTCTTTTCTATTTCAAAATTTTGAGCCAGTCAAAAGAGCAATGCAATAACTATTTTATTTCATGTATGCAGTTGCAGGATAGCGGAAAATATCCAAAATTATGTTGAATGAAAGTGTTAACCTAAAAAGGCTAACGATGTAATAACGTTGACGTACCGTATGCAATAAATATGTCTCCTGACTCTACCATCATTTTCATTAAAAACGCGAGACGGTCGACCTTATTAAATTTTATCGTTTGCCCCCAGCGTGCAACGTGATGCTCTTCGGCGCTGAGGGTGTGTACACACTGAGGAACCATGGAGAGACTGGGAACTGCTCCATACTGGCCATTTCTCCGGCAACTGTCAGGGTGCTGGACTTGAACGTGGGGCAAGCGGTGAAGCGGGGAGCGCTACTGGATATAGAAACTGGGACTATACATCATGTGAGTTTATTATGCTCTACTTTATGTCCGATAGGGAACTGCTCCATACTGGCCATTTCTTCGGAAACTGTCAGGGTGCTAGATCTGAACGTGGGACAAGCAGTGAAGCGGGGAGCGCTAGGTATTGGATGTGGAGACAGGGCCTATACATCATGTGAATTTATTTTATGAATAACAAGATTTTAAGCATTTTTCTTATTTCATTTAAAAATTCTCAAACACAACCAATCTTGGACCATCACTAGATTGTTAGCTTCTTTAAGCCTCTTGTGGTCGTTATCAGAGGATAATCCCAAAATAATCACCCTTTCCGAGGCATTTCGGTCTCAGAGGTCAATTAACTGGTAAATGTCGTTCAAAATCCGCTACATTGACTTTTAACCCTTCTGAAATTGAAACATTAATCAAATTTCAATGTATTATTAACTAATTTTCATGCAAGAGCTTTCCGCCCTGCGGTATCACCCGAAAGTAAATAAGTTATCCTGAGAGAATGAGGTATTTTCCGATGGTAGAAAGTAATTTCTATCCAAAATTTATCGAAATTTGCAAAGGCAATAAGGGCGATCCAATCCGATTTGTACGTACTTATACTTAGTTACTTCTTCTTCATTATGCGCAAGTTATGATAATTTTCCATGCTGGACTAAGGGCTATAGACGAACATAATTAATGTGCCAGTTACTACATCCCCGAGCATGCTATAGAAGTCAGCAAAGGGGTTTGAGAAATGTTTTATGCACTTTCTTCTTAGTTAAAGGATGCAGTTGTGACTTTATGTTTGTACGTATGTATTGATATTTTTCATGTATTTTGTCCAGTGCACAAAACGGGGGCTTCCTGACTATGCGGAAATCGGTGGAGCTAACGGCTTAGATCACACCAAGATGGAAATAGTCGACAGCATCTGTGGGCTTGACTCCAATGAAGGTAACTTTTAGGCTCGTATTTATAAAGCGATCTCAAGATTGAGAGCAATATTGAGTGCGGATTTGACAGGTAATTTTGTACTGGAATGACATTTCTGATACGAACTCAAACTCGCTATCACTATTGAGAGCTGATTATAAATACGGGCCTTAAATACAGTGAGATTTTTTCATTTACCAAAGACATTTTCAGGGCTGTACCGTTAAAGTAAACTTGGAACTGGACATGTTTAGACTGGGAAACTGTTCCGTTATAAATATGTCAGCAGTTCGAGTCATTTCGAATGGAAGCACCAATTTCTTATTTGGATCTTCGTTTTAAACAGAAATTTGTGCAGTTTTTTGGTTTAAAATTAAATTGGTGGATGAAAAATCCTGCTTTAATTTTTTTTAAACGATCGATCAACAGAGGCAGTTATATAAAACTACCTACATAATGTACGGAAGGGTAGGCATCAAAAATCCATCCATCAAAGATAAAAACCTACCAATGTAGAGATGAGAGATAACCTATATCGTTAAAAATACACGAGATCAATTTTTGGCCATTGCAGTTTGGAAAACGCCATCAAAACATCTTTTACGACATATTATGTAGTACTTACTTCACTAGTTTTTAATTTATAATTCTGGTTAAGTAGCCTTTGATCTTGATAAAGTGATAAAAATGCAAAATATTGTGACGACAAAAAATTTCAGTGACTATTGTTAACCTGCAATTTTATATAATATGCAAGATTAGATATGTAATGAATCTCATTTAACGCAATTCGCTAACCATGAACAATATTTTAGGACATCTATTCTAAACAAACAAGGTGTTACCTACATTTTATTAACCACTCTAGAAACATTTCTGCAACTGAAAACAAATTCAGAATACAGACGTACTTAGCTTCTCTTTTAAAATATTTTTTCATTCAGCAAGGTGCCTCTCGCCTGTAATTTAATTCCGAGAGGGAATATGGTATGCAAAATAGAATCAATGAAATAAAGAACGTCTTGAATAAGATTTTATATCTGAAACGGTGCATTTACACTGTAGACATATTATTATTAGTCGAGAGAGTCTTGATCTTGATAAAGTCGTCTTCTTGTTTGGTCATATTTATTGTCGTTGTAGATAATAATACGAACTGCCACCTACAACGCCACTCTACAACCTCTAGAGTTTGGAATTACTTTAATAAACCCTAGACTTGAATTACTTTAATAAAGCGCGCTTTTTAGATTTCATAACTTTTTAATGCAAAACACAGACCACACCACCATGAACTTGACTTCCATTTTCACATTTATGTTTTTGGTGAGATACAAATTTACAGAGATAGTGTCCTCCCAGTAAGCAATTACGAAATGCTTGTGTTGGGAGTGTCACGCTT